>JBAJHX010000106.1:5618014-5644057 GCA_037176925.1 Amniataba percoides
AAAAAAGATGCAACTTAATTAGAAAACTAGCCTGTCATCTTGCTGTTGGTCTTGTTTGCTTTTGTTTGCAATATAGAGGCATCAGTTTTGATTTAAGAATGTTTTCTAACCAGTTAAAAAACTCTCCAGGACCTCCCCGTTTGTTCTCCTCCCAGTCTTGCCAGAGGCTACTGTATGTAGTTTAATTGTCTTAAATGCTTCAGTGTTTGCAGAGAAATAGGCCTGTGCAATCTTTTTTTATATCTTAATAAATTGGTGTGAGCTGTTTGTATTCTGTACTGTACTGTAGTTTTTTTGGGGGGGAAGGCTCAGCTGTTTTGAATGTTTGAACGTGTAGGAAGCTAACAGTGGTCCTAAATGGACACTGAGATGAATTAAAGGATGTTTCCTTTGTTGGCAGTGACTGGTAGTAGTGTCTCCCAGTCAAGGCTGCTGATCATATTTTGATAAACCTGTTGGATTTGATGTATCTCACTGCACTGCTGTCACACAGTACTTTTCATATGACACAGATTTTACAGTTGAGGCACGGCAGTGTTTCTCTTCACTGTGTTACTTAAATGATTAGTGATTTGTCCACTTGAACAGATCGATGCAGTGTTAATCCATTAGTCTGTTTTACCTTCACATACCTCTGACTCTGGCATTCTCCCTGTTTTGTACAGCCAGGTTAGTAGGCGTAGCCTCGTCCCCTGTGCAGCAGGGGAAACTTACCGAACCAGTTGTTTTATGAATAGGGAGCAGAGAGTGGTTTTAACTGTAAAACTATTTGTTCATGCATTCTTGTCTTTTTAATGTAAATGTCTTACTTACTGAAAAAGTATCTGTCTATTTTGTCAGCATTTAACAGTATTTTTGTGTTGTGTGTGTATGTAGACTCACTACTCTGTGGCAGAAACAGCGGTGTGTCAGTCGGTGTCTCAACTGGAAGCTCTGCAGGCTGTGGTGGAGTGTCAACAACCTGAAGCTGACCTGTACAGGTACGCACGTTCAGAATAAGAACATGATAAGACACGTACAATAAACAAAGATACTCTCAGCTAATCACAGATTAGAACATTAGAATATAAGCTATAGGAAGATGTTTATTATTTTTGAATATATAGCTGTAACTCTGTAAGTATAGATAATTCTATATAATTCCCTGTTTTATTTCTGGGAATCACCCTAAGAACCCCTAGAAGTCTCCAGAACTAAGAACCTTATTTATTAAAATATGGTAGTAATACCCTGCTAAAGATATGTTATTAAATGGTTGATTTGGTGAGATTGCTTCATCACCTCCTCAACAACTCCTCTTCCTCATGTCTATCTCAGCTGGCTGCTGTAGGATCGATCATTTTATTTTTAGATCACGCAATTTGTTTCGGTGGCAGTTTTCTCCCTCCCCCCTGTTACTCGCTCTCTCTCTCTTAACACTCACAGCCTTTAAATGCACTTAACAAACCAAGCTGTTGTCAGCTCCCTGCAGTAATCTGATTTTCTTCATCATATTAACCAGAAACCTGGCTTCTTCAATCAGGTTAAGGGATTATGATAAACATTGTTGGTACTCTGCTGAAAGGAAGCTTATTGTTTACATTTGACCATGTTCCTTGTAGTTTGATTACATGTGACAAACACTCCAGAAATATCACTGTGGCAGCAGCACAGCAAGATGAAAGGGAATGTCTGTACTTGTCATAATGCATCCTCGTAACGCCTCCGCACCAGAGATAACCGTGACCAGAGGCATTATGTTTTCAGGGTGTCCGCCTGTCCCATCCATGTGAGCATGATATTGCAGGAGCCTTGAGAACACATTTTTGGCACAAACGTCCACATAGACTCAAGGATGAACTCATTAGATTACAATTACTGTAACCATTAGATGGACAAAGGTCACTGTGACATCACAAAACATGTTTTTGGCCACAGCTCAAGAACTGATGGGTTAAATATCACTCAGATGTCTAAAGGAATAAGATAGTTATCAAGAGGTTATGACATTTATTACCTGAAAGGCCAAAGGCCAACTTCTCTGTGACAATAATATGTACTGGAATTATTTATTGATTTGGACTCCAAGGTACTTTTATAAGTCCATCCTCTTCTCATCCTCTCCCTGGAGGACAACCAGGACAGGGGGCCTCCTCTTCCTCTGGCAGTCCATCACAAGCTTATTGTTTTTTCTGATATTGAGCTTCAGGTGATTGTTTTTGCACCATGTGATGAAGCTCTCTGTTCTCCCCTGTAAAAATAGTCTCTACATTAAGTTTCTCACTGGAATTGTACATTTCAGTATAGTGATAACTTCATTTTCCCCTAAAAATTCCTTAATTCTTTCAAAGTCTTGGCTACATATATTATATGAGTGGGGATAGACATGGATATAAACTACAAGACTAGTTGCAGAAGCATACGGCTGTGGGGCTCTAAATCTACTTCTTAGGATGATTTCAACACATCTGACAAACTGAAATTGTTATGTCTAAACGTGTCAGTTGTTTCCTCTGCTGATGAGTTGGTGTCTTGTTAACATTCAGGAAGATATATGATTACTGACCAGCGGCATTTAATAACAGATTCTATAGTAATGAGCTCATTCAAGTGCAGCTTTGTATTCTTGTATTCTTATACTTCCTGCTTTTGCAGGATAACCTCCAATAATCTACTTTCCTGTGTGCATGTGAAGAAAATGTCTGTCTAAAATGCCTTTGGTGTTTTTCAGGTTTGTTGGTCGGATTACAGTGACTCAGCATGGAGAGGAGATAGTCAGGTGAGACCAAATTCCTCCAACTGTTTTGACTAGTAATTAAGTTAATATTTATATGTGAGTTAGTCAAGCTATGCTGACAGACATCCCCAATAAGATTGTCATTGTGTATTAGCTGAGAGTGAAACATGAAAGTATGTCTGTTTGACTCATCATACACCAAAAGTCACATCCATCTTTCTCTGTATTAATGTTGTTTTTGTTTATTTATATGTCAGACCGCTGGGTCCAGAGAATTTGCTGCTGCGAGGGGCCAGGTTGAAAAATACCAAAGAGATTTTTGGTGAGTCGATACAGTTAGGAAGAAAAGAAAAAGGTAGTGCAATGCAAAACATCCCCCTGAGAAGGAAGCAGCTAGGGGGGGAAGTTATTATAATTAAAATGAGAAGTCACAAGTTGAATTAAGGGTGAAAGAAAATGAAAAATAAAGCTGATGAAGAACAGGTTGGAAGCGTTTTAGAGAGGTGACACGTCCACATCACAGTTGTGACACAAAAAAGCAAAGACAGGTGACTCCTAATCCAATGGCTTGTGTCTGATTATGTTGAAAGACATGTTTCTGTAGGCGAATTCTTAAAAGGGCTTTATCTGCAGGTTTTACAGTGTTTCACTACTGTGCATGTGTCTACTGTAGTAATTGTTTGGCGTAGAGGGCCTGAGCCATTAACATGCCATGGGCACATGGATCATTTTGGTGTCTTCTGTTCTCCTGTATTCATGCACAAGTCGATCTGTAGTCTAATCTCCCACAAACATTTTGTGATACTTAAACCATTGTTGCAGGTGTGGCGGTTTACACAGGGATGGAGTCCAAGATGGCCCTCAACTATAAGTGCAAGTCCCAGAAACGCTCTGCAGTGGAGAAGTGAGCACTTTCTGTTGTCTTGTCAGAGTAAGATGCACATCGCTTGTTTTGGGATATGCTTCGTTTAACATGCAGTTTTAAAATCTGTTTTCCTTGTCAGGTCTATGAATACCTTCCTAATCATCTACCTGGGCATCCTGCTGTTCGAGGCCATCCTCAGCACCATCCTGAAGTATGCCTGGCAGGCTGAAAACAAATGGGACGAGCCTTTCTACAACCAAAAGACTGAACAAGAGAGAAACAGCAGTCCGGTTAGTCTCCTTCACAGTAAACATCAGGAGAATGCCTTGCTATTGATTTGTTTTTGTAAGTAGTGAAGACTCTCAGCCCCAGAGATAAGATCAGGTCAGATTTTAGTCGACATTTCACTTTTGTCTCTTGCTACCTCCCTTTTCTTCCACTTTCATCTCTTTCCCAAATAATATTGGTCTTTCTCTCTTGGCTGCACATATAAATTAATAGAGTTCATGAGGCTGTAAAGATGGGCCCATGCTGAAAGTCCACAATGATTCCTAGAAGTGGATGGTAAGGTGATTTGGTGTCTCAAGATTTTGTGACAAGGCATAAGACAGGGAGTGCCTTTCACAGGGCCAGTCTGCCGGCCTATCATCCTACCTGCCAACAACAATCAGTCAGAGCGAACAGCAGCCTCGATGTGTTGAGACAGAGGGAGAAGAAAATCGGAGTTGCACACTCTCTTCCTTTCTCCCTGGAGATAGAGAGATGAATACCAGCAACAAATGTGTGCCTGTGTTTTTAGGTTTAGTTTAACAGGTGCTCCAGAAACCTTACCCTTTACTGATGACTGCTCGTCTCCACATCACAGCTATCTCCTCTCCACAGGGAATCTGCAGCCTCTTCAAAAATCTGAACATTTTCTACACTTAAGGCCCGAAGTAATGTTTGAAATTTTTTTGGGAAGTAAAACAAATACTATTTCATGACCGGTCATTTCATTAGTTATTAGCTTATTAGCTTAATTCCAGGTCTAACTTGTCAAAGCAGGCTTCTGTATAGCTGCTGATACTCTGCCTCTGTGGCGCTCACTCACTCTCCTTTCCTGTCACATAAAGTGATTAACTTCTTAATGGGAATGAATTACCCTGCCTGTTATGATTTAGAAGAATCACTGCTGAAGCACCATCAGTCTATGTATGGCTGGGATGTATTATGAAAAATTATTTTGCTATTTAAATCTTCTCCTCCAGTATCAGATATGATCAGTAACATTAAATAGGCTATGTGGAGAATGCTAAATGTGAAAATGTTTCCTCAATAGTGCTAAATGACTTTGTTCTTGGGAAAAAAAGGATATAGAAAGCAAAGGTGCAAGCAATTATTATTTTACCATGACTCTGTGTATTACAACATTGCTAAGGGCATTTCTGTATTTTGCACGTGAGATGAAACATGGCTAATCTTAGCTGTGTTTGCGGATACCCACTCTATTAATTCACTCTATTAATTCATTCTGACATTTCAAAAGTTCATTTGAAATTAAGATGGAAATATTTTTACTTTGAATCAAAGAGCATTTTACATTTATTTTAATGTTTTATGTATTTTGTCATCCTCAATTGTTTTTTTATTTTTCTTTTACCCAATTTTCATCTTGCATCCAACTGCATTTGTTGCGTTGTTTATTCGACGAGTTTATCTTCCCATCCTGTTTCACCATGCCTTTTTATCCTCATTGTGTTTCCCTACTCGTGTGTCTCATTCTAATAAGATTTACTCTCGTCTTTGTTTAGATTTTGAAGTTCATCTCAGACTTCTTGGCATTCCTGGTCCTCTATAACTTCATCATCCCTATCTCGCTCTACGTCACTGTGGAGATGCAGAAGTTCCTGGGCTCCTTTTTCATTGGCTGGGATTTGGACCTTTATCATGAGGAGAGCGACCAGAAGGCTCAGGTCAACACATCTGACCTCAATGAGGAGCTGGGACAGGTGAAGTCCAGAAACGTATAATTATATAGCGAGTGAAGATAAGCATACTGAACAAATACTATTCATAATATTAAAGATAATAATGATAATACTAATTATACCATCTATATATGTATGTATATAAAACCATATACATAGTTTGCCCAGAAAGAGTTTTCTAGTCAGACATCTTAATGTAATGTAAACTGTATTGCAGTAAATGTGACTGATTGGCAAGAAGGTTAAAACAGATATAATTCATTCATAATTCAAGAGTTTTAAGTACCCATTCAACACATAAAATTCATTTCTAATAGATCAAACTTGAACTGCCTCATCTTTAATACTCAACTTCATGATTCTGTACTTGTGTGATTCTCTTTCCTAGGTGGAGTATGTGTTTACAGATAAGACGGGTACGCTAACAGAAAACGAGATGCAGTTCCGTGAGTGTTCAATTAACGGAACCAAGTACCGGGAAGTTAATGGCAAACTCGTACCAGAGGGGATGACTGAAGATTCACCAGATGGTTCTACGCCTCACCTGGTAACTCACACACAAACACATTACAGTCATTTTATTTTGGCACCCACGCATGATGCCTGTGTTGCCACAAACATAACATATGAAAAATCAACCTCAGATGTAAAGGATGGATGTTTGCCTCGGGCCATTTATGTAATTATCAACAGATAATTGGACTAATGAACACAAACTATGCAAATATACAGTATCTGCGTTGTAAACTCAACCTCTCCTACAGCTCGAGGATGCTCTATGCAATTCGGAGAGTATGAATCTCATTTGTGTTTACAATGACTTACAATATCTATGTAATGCAGAATAAGAATTGATAGTGTTTCTTCCTCTCTCATCCACCCTACTTTCTTTGTGTCCCTCCATCCAGATGGGTGATGAATTGTTATTTCTCAAGGCGGTGTCATTGTGTCACACGGTTCAGATCAGCTACGACCAGCCAGACTGCTTGGTTGGGGGCGGAGACCCATTCTCCCATGCAAACGGTTTCTCATCCAGTCAAATGGAATACTACGCCTCCTCACCAGATGAGAAAGCTTTAGTAGAGGCAGCGAAGAGGTAAGATCTTCAGGAGACTCTTCTGTACATTTCAAATAAACCAGCGGTCAAAAAATCAGCTATGGTGCTCCAGCATTTATTCCAGTTGATTCCCCCAAGCATTGCCACTAAAACAGAGGCAAAGACCCATTTAACACATAATGAGCAGCAGCTGTGCTCTGTGACCATTTCAAAACAGATCAAATTCCTTTGGTTGTTGTAATGCTGTTTGGTACGTGAATTTAGCCACAGTTGATTTTCAAGAAGGAAATAAGGGTAAAAATGTTTGTGCTTTGTGGGGATATAAAATACTTCCTCAAGAGCTTGTGATTTCACCAGATTGCATGGCTTTGCAATTGTTACAACTCAAGAGATGTGTAAATTCCAGTCTTTACTTACTGGTATCCCATCGATGCAAGAAGATTAAAGGCTGTTAAAGGTTTACAAGAAGAGCTCGAGCACTGGCCATAGTGCAACACCGTACCTCAGCCATTGCACTGACATGAATTGTAGCAGCTGACATGATGTTTAATTCAACTTTATGTACCACTGGGTCTGGCTGTTTCAGCTGTTAAGGGACAATGAAATACTTGTGATGATTGGTTGGTGGGTCAAATAGACAGCATCACTTTTTTTAAGTCCCTTGTTTTTCATTTTATTGTAACAGAAATATAGTCCAGCCAACAATTTAATTTTCAGGGAGTGGTAGAAAACCCCTCAAGCACGTCTGTGTGGAAAATGGCTCGACAGGGGAAAGAACATTAATAGAAAGTGACCAGATTCTAGTAGACCAGTTTGATAAAGGGTAGTGAAAGAAGGTGAGGCAACAAACCTCCTCCAGTTTTACAATAAAACAATGGTGAATTCATTCGTTTAGAGAAACACTTGATTTATCAGACCGTGTTTTACAAAATTTCAGGATTCATGATGCATGGAGTCAGTGATCCTGACCAATGTAGTTTTCACACCATCAAATTGAATTATGTCAAGCAGTGAGGGGCTGTACCTATGACCCAGTGCCTCTATGCTCCATGAGCCACAGACACTGTATCTGTGATGATTTAGGAGTCACAGTTGGAACCATAACCTCAATAATGTTGGGTAATATACCACTCAGTTAATGTTTCAGCGCCACCAACAATGTAACTTAAACTCTCAACCAACACTGTACATTGCTTGCAAAGGGTCACTATAATTAAAGGTAGTTGTATATCTTGCTGAAATATAATGTGATACTGTTGGTCAGATTACACACTCTCGCTCTGTGTTTGGTCATTTAAGCAAGAAGGTCCTGGATTTTATCAAATTGTCACCTGTGTTTCTTTCTTCTACCTATTCCCACAGTATAAACAAATACCATAATCTGTAGTCACTGGCCCTCACCATTGTCACATTTTCTGTTGTCCACAGCTGCTCTGTACTGTATGAAAACATTCTCCTTCACCTCATTAAATCCCTGCAGTCAAAGGAAGAAGGACAGATATGTAGACAAATTATTTGAGAAGATCCTTGCTCAAGCACAGTGCACCTATCCATGGTTGTCCACCATATTTACCTTGATTAAACCATGTGCAGATGACACCCAGCCTCTACATTATCATACATATCATTATTATTATCAGTGACTATTATTAGTGACTATTATTAGTTAGTAGTATTGGTGTTATTATAATAATATTATTAATAGTTGTTGTAGATTTTTTATGGCATTTCATCTTTTATTAATGAAATTCACAACATTCAAAATAGTATTATATTTTAAGATATGATGTAGCCACATATAACATGGAATACAGTAGAATGAAAACTGAACTAGTACGGGACTGATGTGATTATCTAAATGGCTCCATCAGGATTTTAACAGTTATTATTTGTCACTGTACAAATTAAATAAAAGCCCACACCATCTGCCTTTGGCTGCAGATTTGTGCTGTGTGTGGTGCCACTCTGCACCATCCAGACCACAATATGATTTCCTGAAAAATGGCCTTTCCATTTGTGGAGCTGTTGTCCTTATGCTTCATTGTGATTGGTGCAGCTGTTTCATAGCGATTAGACAGGTGATGTGAGTGGCTGGGAGTGTATTTATTAATCAGTAGAGCCCTTAATCCACATTGCAAGTCACTTGGACCTTTTGTACTTTGTGCTGCTGCACATTCATGAACTATAGCAGGTATGTGTGAGGACGCCCATACAGTCGGTGCAGCCAAGACCTACCACTTTGCACTTGTCATAAAAATGGGTCCCTGAATAGCCTGAGTGGAGAGCTGTAACTAAAAATTAAATTTCTCTGAAAATGGCTGAAAGGCCAAATTACCCTCAAAATCTATCAAACTCTAAATTGGATTTTCACCCAGTACTTTAAAGGTCAAAATGTCCATCCTCCAAATATTTCCACCTTTTCTGTTTTTCTCAGGATCGGAGTGGCCTTCACTTGCTGCAGTGGAGATACCATGGAGATCAAAACATTTGGAAAGTCAGAGAGGTATGTCTGACCTTGTGTATCTCCTGAATGACAAATACCCGTACAGTAAAACCAATAAAAACATTTAGTCTGCGGACAATAAAATGGTTGGGTTAGATGATTGTCAAAAAGAAATCATTTGTAAAATGTCTGTCCTGTGAGTGTCTCTCTTTGCTCTCGTTTAGATATAAACTACTCCACGTTTTAGAGTTTGATGCCAACCGCAGGAGGATGAGCGTCATACTACAAACTCCCTCGGGTAATTCCACCTTAAACTACACAGTATTTTCAGCAATATTGGCAAAATATTGACAGCAGCAATCAGCAGTCGAAAAAAGATAAGTTGATCATTTGGTCACAGAAAAGAAAGGAGATTAAAAAAATATGAAAGGCAATCATTATTTTTGTGTATGTTTACTTACTATTCCTATTCTTGCTATTTTAACTTCAAAGGAGGAAACGTGCTGTTCACCAAGGGCGCAGAGTCGGCCATCTTGCCTTTCACTACCAGTGGTGAAATAGAAAAGACGAGGCTGCACGTTGACGAGTTCGCCTTGGTGAGAAAAGAAAACTGTTAAATGTTGGATTTGCCACGTACCAAGCCTTTTGAAAAGTTCAATAAGAACTTGAATTATAAAAAAAATGTATAAATGTGTATCTGAAGGCTCTCTGGCAGGTTTCACAGTTATTTCTATATTACACATCCATTCAGTGGTTAGTGGAAAAAGTTTAAGTCTCATGAGTCACTCTGATATACGAACGTTTGATGTGTACTTTATTTTGGGGTGTGTTATAAACCTGTTACACCTGTTACAACCTGTCTTTTGATATGAGTATCAGTATTAGTCTTTTCCCACACAAAGGAGTGATGAAGGAACTTAACATACCGCACTTCTGAAATTCTGAAATGCGTCTCGATTCAAATGTTCACAATTCTCTGTCTCTGTGCACGCGGGCCTGGCATTTCCAGGCGTTGTAGTGATTACTTTTGACTTTGTCGCGCTGAATTCACATTAGACATAAATTCTTCACCACAGCAACCACATACACACACATATCCGGCTCCCACATCATGTCATCGGACGTCAGCACCCAGGAGTCGGTGCTCTCACTGGGTTGATTTGTGGTCGTCTACCCTCAGGCTGGCTCTGTGATTTAAAGCCTAGCTTAGATAATTAGTTTTTCTGTTCTTTTGCTCTCTGCTTCCATTTGTCTCCCTTTTCTTTTCTTCTTCTCATGTTTACATCCTCTTGACTTCCTCTTGTTTACTTTTCCTTCCTAAACTGGTTCTTCTGTTTTTACATTTATCCTTTTATATCATATTATCCATCTCTTCTTTTCTTATGTTCTCTTCATTTTATTGAAATGTTCCTGTGTTCTGACTCATTTTCCCCATTTCTACTCTACCCATCACCCACCCTCCTCCTCCCACTGTAGAAAGGTTTGCGGACCTTGGTGGTAGCATGTCGCCATTTCAGCCCGGAAGAGTACATTGATGTGGACAGGCGCCTGAATGCTGCTCGCACCGCGCTGCAGCAGAGGGAGGAGAGACTGCAAGAGGCCTTCAGCTACATCGAGAGAGACCTACAGCTGCTGGGAGCAACAGGGGTTGAAGACAAGTATGTAGACTAACAAATAAATTGGAATATATTTGTGTTGTCCCTCCTGAAAACCAGCTATTGTCCCCTGATTCATCCAAGGCTTTCACATCCAAGGCTTTCACATCAAGAAAACATCCTCTCAGGTTAGCAGTACATTCCAAACAGTAAGCAGTTGATCGGTAAAATATATTTAAATATAGTTGGATGTGTATAATATGAATGTATATTAACTGAAAAATGCAAAGTATTACTGTGTGGCTCCTGGCATTAAATTGAAGCCATTGAATAGTGTAGGTGATTGGCTATCATGCAAAAGCCCTCAACAACACAATGATATTCTGTGATCTTAAAGACTTTTTAATTTTTTTTTTATTTTTGTATATTGAAAATGTTAATTTGTCTAATATTTTAGTGTATGAAGTTCCCATCAGCCTCACCTGATGTTTTATGTTGAATGCTAATCAGCAGTAAGCAGTCAGTTTGCTAACACACCAAGCTAAGATGTTGAACATTTGAAGCATGTCTTGGCAATCTTGTCATGTTTGCATTGTTGTTAGCATGTTAGCATGCCGGCTTGAGCATTTGGTTTGCAGGATTACTGTGCTGACATGCAGCCTCACAGAGCCACTTGCTTGGCTGTAGATTTGGTCGTGCAAACTGTTCCGTTACTAGAACACAGAAATCAGCTTTTTGACCATACCCTCAATAAAGATGTGAGTTTGAGTTGGTGATAGAGAAATATAGAATATATAACTGAACTAAAGATTATTATATACTATATACAGTAAATATATATTGAAAATAACTTGTCATGCAATAAAAACAAAGCCTTATAAAACTGTAAGAAACAGCCAAAATCAGATGCAGTAGACAGAAGAATCTCTGACAAACAAACAAACAATGTATACTCAGCAGAAAGATAAAGACGTCACCTCACTGGGCCTCTCTGGAAATTAATGTTGATATGTGTTTGCATCCGCTCACCATCTGCTCCTCACATAAGCCTCTCACTTCTCCCACTTTATCTTCATGCTCTCTCGCTCTTTTCTCTCTCTGTCGCTCTGTTTTTGTATCTGGAATGAATTCCTCCTCAGGCGCACATGGTCGCAATCAAAGAATCTCATCTGTTATGGAAGATGAGACTGAAAAGACCCGCTGTTTTCATGCTATTATGAATTATGAATTTAGTATAACACTGATAGACATCTTGATATCAGATCATATTCATTGTCTATTAACCTCTTCAAATTTCAAATTTCAGCTAGCTTCATTATTTCACTTATGACTAAACTAAAACTAATTTGTCTGTAGGTTTATGTAACCTGCAGATATATCAACAGCAAATGTAACACGTGTGCATGGTGTATATTCTTTGTCTGTCCTTGTCTCTCTCAGGCTCCAAGACAAAGTCCAGGAGACTATTGAGGCTTTGCGACTGGCAGGGATCAAAGTGTGGGTGCTGACAGGGGACAAACATGAAACAGCGGTCAGTGTCAGCCTGTCCTGTGGACACTTCCACAGAACCATGAACATACTGGAGCTTCTACAACAGCGTTCTGATAACGAGTGTGCTGAGCAGCTCCGCATACTGGCCAGGAGGTGAGTACGTGTGTGTGTTATTTGACGATGAGCACATTGGACTCCTTTAATTAGTGTTTCCTTTTAATTGGATACTTGGTTGATGTGTTGTTTTTACTGTCTGCAACCATGTTGTTCTAATGTTATCATTGTGTTATATTTAGTTTTCTAGAGCAACTCTAAAAATATGAATAGGCTGACTTTATCGATTAAATGCTTTGGCTACTTTAATGAAGACTGGGCTATAATGAGCTGAACTATTTGAAGTGCTTTGTGTGTATGTTTTTTTTCCACTGTGTCAATCTGAACCAAGATATTTGATTTCATATTTGGGTCATTCAGTGTTTAACTCATAAGTGTTGAATCTGCATATATATGAAATATGACTCATGATAGAAAAATCAAATGTATCTGAAATGTGTGGCAAGGAACAAATCAGTGTAATAAGGTAATTTGCAGGTGTAGGTCATATTCTGTTCTTTTCTGACTCTCTCTCTTTTTTTCCAGGATAAAGGAGGACCATGTCATACAGCATGGATTAGTAGTGGACGGGGCCAGTCTGTCTTTAGCCTTGAGGGAACACGAGAAGCTCTTCATGGAAGTGTGTAAAAACTGTTCAGCTGTGCTGTGCTGCCGCATGGCACCGCTGCAGAAAGCAAAGGTACCATACCTCTGCCACACACACACAACTAAACAACCACACAACCATATACATTGGCCTCATGTTTGAAACAAATGTTAGATGGCCCCACCGTCATTTCAATAGTGACATTACATCACATCACGTTACATGATATCTGACATAAGCTGAAACATGAGTTGTTATGTGTTTGTCCATGGAGCATTCATATGGCAGATCCCCAGAAAACACACTTACAACAGATATTAATGTTTCTTTGTTCTGTTCAGGTGGTGCGTCTTTTAAAAACATCTCCAGAGAAACCCATCACTCTAGCCATTGGCGATGGAGCCAATGATGTCAGTATGATACAGGAAGCTCATGTGGGCATAGGTAAACATTCACCAAAAACACCCAGTATGGTCTCTAAGTATTAAATCATATTCTCCAGCCTGTGCTTCAATATGTGTGTGTGTGTTTGCATGTGTCTTAAGGTATCATGGGGAAGGAGGGTCGTCAGGCCGTGAGGAACAGTGACTATGCAATTGCCAGGTTTAAGTTCTTGGCGAAACTACTGCTGGTCCACGGTCACTTCTACTACATTCGAATAGCTACGCTTGTACAGTACTTTTTCTACAAGGTAAGACTTGACTATGATTACTTTATGATTACTCATTTCTTTATCTGTACAAGCTTTTATGAATAGCTTTAATAAGCTTTTCAGTGATCCACTATGCACATTTTATGTCAAACATTCAATTGTGCAATACATTCCAAATGCCTGAAACTTGTTTTTACATCAGCTGTGAACAAGACTGTGTTCGGCCGCGTCTCCTTTCACTGCAATGTTTTTAATGTTTGTTTCCTTCACTCTGTCTTTTCTAGAATGTGTGTTTTATCACGCCCCAGTTTTTATACCAGTTCTTCTGTCTGTTTTCACAACAAGTAAGTCTCCTTATCTCTCCATCTCTCCACTCTCTTCTATGTCATTGTAGATGTGTTTGTGGTTTTAATGTTGCACAGTCTCTCACTGACTTTAGTGAACACATTCTTACAAATGAAAAAGGTTCATTTGATTTGTTCATTTGCACATTTAAAACAGCTCAACAGGCAAGAGCTTTAAGTGAGATTCAATCATGACTTCTATCAAATGCTTGCAGGCATGAGAAGGTGCTTTTAAGTGGTTTAAATGGTGGTTCTTTTTGCGTTTAACCTCTTCAGATATTTACACAACAATTTATGTTAAATAATTTCTCAAATTAAGTCTGTTTTAGTCAGATATTAAGCTCATCACTTTGGTGCTAGGCAAAATAATATGGCCCCTAGGAAATAATTTGTGAGGTTTTATATTTTATACAGTGTAGAGATACAAATGGAGACTATGCCACGTTGTAACCTGTAATATGTCTATAATCTGTCTCTCAGATTAGTTTAATGCCATTGTTTTTTGTCTGTGTAACTGACACTCATTAATCCCTTCCAGCCTATTTACTTTAAGTTAGGTGAGGTGAGTTAACTATATGAATTTCAGCTAATAGCTTGGTGTTAAGTGCGATGTTGTCTCTGTCTAGACTCTGTATGACAGTGTTTACCTGACGCTGTACAACATCTGCTTCACCTCGCTGCCCATCCTGGTGTACAGTCTGTTTGAACAGCTGGTCCATCCACACGTTCTGCAGAGTAAACCTGGCCTGTACAGGTAAGTTTACATGTAATGTGTAGGTGAACTGTATAGATTAGCATCAACGGTTTGTGGAGAGTGTATTTTATCAGTTTTCACAGTGGACAAATGTATGTAAAACATAAATCCATAAACAAAAAAACACAATCTATTTTGTTTTTACTTCATTCACAATCTACATGCAAATTTCTGACATGCTGTTTATCAAAAATGCTTTTTTTCTTCCTTAATGCAGAGATTTTAAGAAATTTGTTAAGAAGTTTGTTGCCCGGTGTGTACTGTGCACTACAGCGTATCTACTAAATATGAAATGCATGTTTCCTACAGGGACATCAGCAAGAACTCTCTGCTGTCTTTCCGGACGTTCCTGTACTGGACCCTGTTGGGCTTCTGTCACGCTTTTGTCTTCTTCTTCGGATCCTACATACTGATGGGAGAAGACACCACGCTCATGGGCAATGGACAGGTGTGTCCTCTGCTGTCTGTTTGTGTATGACGTACTGTAGAAAAGAGGAAAATGTTGCTTTAGGAAACAAGTGGTTGGTTAAAAAGATGAGCAGGACAACAGCAGTGTTTGTGTGCAGGTTATGATGAGTTACTGTTATTGATGGGGCTGGTCTTTCTTCAGTCACTCTCTCCCTTAATCGTGCTGTTCTCTCAACGGTCTACTCCTCATTCTGTCTTTTTGTTTAATAACCTTTTAATACAGCCTGTTTGTCTCCATTACTGAGGCAGCATGTATGTCACTCACTTGTTAATGAGTAAGTTCTTGTAATTTTACTGTTTTTTCTTATTGCATGTCGTGTGTCTCAGGTTCTTCACTAAATCAGTTTCTTGCTGCATATCTTTGCCATCTTCCTCTGTTTGAAGTTTTGTATTTCAGAAAGCACTCACTGCTATTGCTCTCTTCTCTGGCTTATCTTTTTCTTCTATCTTTTGTTGATTACTCTTTTTTCCCCTACTGCCTTCACGCTGTGCATGTCTTCAGATCTTGCGAGCTAACAGGCAGCTGGTAAGAGTCTGCTCTACAGTTGAATGCATGTCTCCTCGGGGGTTAATGAGACTATCAGGATCATTCCTTAGCATATCTTTTTCTCCCATTTTCATACCTATGTTCAGTAGTATATTTACATTTAGTCCAACTTGGAGATCCTTCTTGCACTAATCTGAATCACAAAGTATCACAGATTTTGTTTTCCTCTTTTAAACATGGGAATGAGTAGTATGATGGCAGCCATAAAACATGCAGTGGCTCATTGAACTCTGATTCTGGTAAATTGGAATCAGTTTTAATTCCTCCATTTTCTCTCGAAGTTAATTGTGTGTTACAGTAACCCTCTGTTACCAACTTTAATTTCTTGTCTAAAACATACTTCCACACAGATTTACTATTACCTATAAACATACAGTTTCAAATGTGTGCTCATCTCGTGCAGTTATGTGCTGCAGGTTTTGCATGAAAAGCTGACAGATTCAGAGAGAACTGATTTCCCTCCCTGCTGCTTCCACTTACTTTATTATTGATTCAAATAGTCATGAGCAGGTAGAATAAAAACCCAGATTATACTTTGGCAAATTTATGGCAAACCTGGACAATTCAAAGACTTTATTACCAGAGCCTTCGAGGCCATCACGTAAGTAATTTAGTAAACAAAGGGATCACACAGTTAGTAAAGACTTTGGTACAAACTTTTAATGTTTTGTAATTAATATATAAATAAACTAGTGCTTTAGAGTGTTATTCCATCAATGGTCTGAGCAACATTTCTGCTCCCCTGCGTGTTTCTGTGGATACAACTTGGTCTTCTCACTGTGGGTTTTCAGTGTTCAGACTCCAGCAGGGTCCTGAATTGGCTGGCAACAAAACAATGCCCCCCACAGCTCTCAGCCTATAAGTGGAGATATACTTGCACTGCAGATGGTAGTCACACAGTTGGAGGACAAGGCCTCATTATAGGCACCACAGCACCCCTCAACCTGTTAACTGAGGCCTCGAAGAAGTTTTCTCTCCATTCCACAACTTGAGCACGATGCCGCTCGCGTTTTCCAGCCATCCTGATTCACTGTTTTCATTTAGATTTATGTTTTGCTTATATTGTTATACTATCCTAGCAGCACAATCAGTGAATATGAAATACAGCAGCTGTGACTGGTGTTTTGGTGTCCATTATTCATTATACTGAAATGTCAACAAAATGTCATAGATTTATATTTCAATGATTTGCAGCCTGGTACTCAAAATAGTCAAAATAAGTCATGTTTATTCAGTTATTCTTGACAACAAGAAGAAAATTACTAATTGCACTTTATCAAAGTTGCATATAAACAAGTTGCCCTGTACAGTGATCTTACCTTTTCATTTGTAACTTGGTCCATGCATGTAAAATCCCCTGTTTCTCTGTTTTCTCTTCACAGTGTAATATGGTTTAATTTTTATTTACAGCTGTATGTCTGTTTTACAGATGTTTGGAAACTGGACATTTGGAACGCTGGTCTTTACTGTCATGGTCATCACTGTGACTTTAAAGGTATGTCACATCTACTGCTTTCATTACAATGGAGCCTCATTATTTTTTCAGACAGTATTAGCTAGTATGCGAAAATTTTATATACCGTATTTTTCGGACTATAAGGCGCACTTAAAATCCTTAAATTTTCTCAAAAATCGACGAGTGCGCTTTATAATCCGGTGTATGTATGAATTCTGGTTGTGCTTACTGACCTCGAACTGATTTTATGTGGTACGCGGCGCTTAAAAATCTGTCAAAATGTTTTAGTACGACTTTGGTAAGCTACGAAGCTGTTAAAAAATCAGGCTGTTAAAAAAGTATGTAGCGAGCTAAAACTACTCTGGAGTCTGTAAACTAAATAAAATGTGAAAGGTGATTGCCATTTCAAATTGTTGAGCTGATCAGTGTTTTTGCTATGTGTGTTTTTTTTTTATTGTTTTTTTTGGTCACAAACAGCTTAATTCAGCTGAAAGTCGATGGTTACTCTGCAGTGTCTGAGAGCTGTGTAGCATGTTTAGTCCACAGGGACACACTTGTACTGCCACTGTCCCAGTATGAAATACAGTATGTTGTGAAGTATAAGGGTGATGTCAGTGGCCATTAACAGAAGATTATTTGTCACAAGTTGAGGTCAAGGTCTTTTTTATAGCACAGAGGCAGATTGCTGTAGTTTATTGATGCCCTGTCTGTCCCTATCTCAGTTTTACACCTCGCTTTATTTTTCTCCCTCTCCTGTGTGTGTGTGCGTTAAAACAGCTTGCTTTGGAGACTCATTTCTGGACATGGATGAACCATTTTGTGACGTGGGGCTCAATTGCCTTCTACTTCATCTTTTCTCTCTTCTACGGAGGCATTATCTGGTAAGTACAGGTTCTCACAAGGCTGGTGTTTTTTCCTTGTCTGTGTACAAGATGCTTCTTTCACACTCAACAAAAAAGCTTTGCCTGGATTAAGGAGAGAATAAATTACTGTCTAAAAACTATGACTGGCTTGCAAAAGAAAAAGTGAAATGTGTGTTGAATCATTTTGTTTATATTGTTCCACATCGTTTCATGTTGGCAATATATAGTTACTTTGATGGTGCCATTACTTCCAATGATGACACATTGGAAGTAATGGGACAAAAGAGAGTATAAGAGGACACGTTTCTCTGAGCTCATGCTGAAGGCAGCATGCAAGTATTTTTTACATCTAAGAATGAAAATAAAACTACTCTAAGCAAACATCCTGTTCTGTATCCTATAAAGTTTGCATTGCGTTGTCTTGTTCTCTGAAGATGTCTTTTTTTTTTTTTAGAGACTTTGATAGCAGAATTTGCAGCTTTACTAAGTTATGATAGCGTTCAGATAAATGTAAATAAAACGATCTGCTTTAATAAACCAACGAACACAAGTGGCCCACTGAAATATATTGACACTCATTTATTTAATATATTTTTACCCTCCCAAAATTTCTGTTGAAAGGGATTCACCTAGAAACAGTAGACCTGTATAACTTGTACACATACTTTATTTGGCTGATGCTGAGGCTAATTTAATCCCGATTTAGCTGTCTAGTCACCTGGCAGATAAATACAGAGGTTTTGTTAGAATCAGCTTTCAGCTTTTCGTTGGTGTGTTAGATTGATCCGATCAGCTTTAACCACTTTCCCAGTGGCCGCAGGCTGGTAGGAGCCACCCTGATAACTTTAGACCATAATTGATACTTGTGGTCTGACATCTGCCCAGGTTATTAAGTTCTGATGTAGCATGGAATAATAAAATAAAACCTACCAGTGAGACTCAGATTTCCAGTGAAGGGATCCGAGCTGCCCACCTGTGTTGTTGTTGTTTAATTCTCGTGTCCCTTCCACTCCCTCCAGGCCGTTCCTCCACACCCAGGACATGTACTTTGTATTCGTGCAGCTGCTGTCTAGTGGTTCAGCGTGGTTCGCCATCATCATCATTGTCATAACTTGCCTCTTTCCTGATGTGGTGAAGAAGATCTTCTACCGACATCTGCAGCCCACCAGCACACAGAAGAGTCAGGTAACATGGGGAGGAGGGGCAGAAACTGTGATTGTGCCATCAGAGAAGACTTCTACAGATTGTCTGGGAATGTTTTTGTTAAGTTCAGCCATTCCTCTAAAGTGGATTATACTTTCTTTGGTTGAAAAAGACAGGTTCTTTGCTGGGGTTTAAAGAGGCTCACCCAGCATTTGTCTGTTGTAGGTGCACTTCCCAGAGGTTTCTTTGAGTTTCACATTCCCTGCACAGTGCTGGCAGTCTTGAATGAATGTGTAGCATCATTCACAGAGTGTATCTATATATTATTATAGGTTTTTTTATCAATCAATAGGACCAACCTGACAATAACTAGTTCATTGCCACAGTTGTACAATAATTATATAATTTGTTTTCTATAAAGAACGCTTAACAGCAGTTTTCATAGGTTTTGGTGTTTTTTTTCTGGGAGGTCTGCTGGCTCAGGCTCAAAAGTAAAACTCATTAAAAGTAATGAAATGGCACTGGGAAGGCCAAACACTTTCCACTGCTTAAACTGTCATCGGTATGCAGGGTTAGACTTGATACTTAGTCCTACTTGTATCACAAAAATGGAAATTATATTTCCTGTAACGTGACAAAGGCCTGGGGGGATAAAATAATCGAAAATGTCAGACTAACTCACACTCCAGACACAGAGAGAGGGAAAGTGTTTGTGTCACATTGTTTACATTGTTCATTATTTTCTCAGCCTCTGTGGTCATGAGTTACCCACTTCTTTACAGGAACAGCATGACGTTTGGTTGCATACACACACACTGCAGGACCTCTTTTTGAACTGGTTCACAGACTCACACGCACATACATAAACACACAGTGGGCATGGTCACCTCTCAGCAGACCCCTGCTGTTACTGTAGTGATTTGTCCAGCTGGAGACTGTTTATGTTTCTACCTTCCTTCTTTCAAAAGAGAAGCTAAGTTTCTTAGTAAAAAAATGAACTTTTCCAATCCTGTGAGGCATTTGTTGTTTCTGCTCTGAACCTTTGTCCCGGTTTGTCTTTTGTCTGTGTGCGTGAGATTCTGAAAGTGGGTTGAGTGTGCTTGATATTTAACCTCTCTGTGTGTCTGTGTGTGTTCTTTCTCCCATCCTCTCTGTGTATTCTCCCGGTGTAGATGTATTCCAACCGCGTGGCGATAGGTGATGACTTCATCGCTCTGCAGCCTCTGTCCAGAGCCAAGAGCCAGCTGGGCAAAATTAGGTAGAGGAGATGAGACTGATTCAGCCCTGGAGTTAAAATACATAGAAAAATCAATTCAGCATCCCAGGAGTGCTTTACCTCAAAAGCAATATTTCTATATCAGTCGTTTTTGTGGATGCATCTGTATATTTTTGTGATGAGTCAGGCATCAATATTGTCTATTTTAAATATTTGACCACTTTTACAAACCACCACAGGGCCTGTTTCTCTCTTTACCTTTTTCAGGAAACAGACTGCAACATTTAGCAAAAGTCTGAGTGACTCAATGGCCTTAAATGAGGTTTTAATTAGTAGCATTCAGTGATATTTGATTACATTGCATGTTCACGTTTTAAATAACATAATAGAATCTGATTGGCACCACAAAAATCATGAATTTTTCTTCCCAACAAAACATCTACTAACTCAACACGATTAAGCAATTGATTGTTATTCTTTTTGCAAATTTCAGACACCATTTATTATGTAGGGTTAAAAATATACTTGCTTTTAGAAGTTTTATCTTGGATAATATTCAGAATGTCCTAAAATATGAGAAGTATTTATTGAGGAAAGGATGCTTTTCAAACTCAAGGTTAAAATCTCCTTTTCACTATGGACCGCATCTAAAAAGTAGAAACATTGCTTTATGGAACAAGCACTCCTGTTTATGATCGTTTATACAAGACTGAAATGTCTTGTCCTCCCAGGTCTCCTGCTGAGGCCTGTTTCTAACACTGTCAGTACACTGACTACAGAGATGTGTGCTGTTAATGTTGGAACACTTTCTTTTGTGTCGTGTCTGTGGCTGCATGCTCTGTAAAAAGGCCAGTCAGCATTCTCTGTGATTGGAATAGCGTGAAACATAGACATATTTTGGAGATAGTGCAAAAGAATGTGACAATGAACATTTCAGCCGCTGCATGAGTTGCATTTTAGGAGGCTGACATCCGCCTGCCTGTTACAGCATGGTACAATCATTATTCCTCCCTCCCGCTGCATGAAAAAAATGAGTGAATGAATGGATGTCACATCACCAGGGAATCCGCATTGACTGAATTTTCACTCTTCCCCCTGCACTCAGTAATGATGTCATACAGGGAACATCTTTGGCACCCTAAGTCTTAATTTATGAAGCCCCTTTCTGACCGTGAAGTCCTGCATCTGCATTTGTTTCTAATAGAGAACCTGGTCATATCCTTGTCATACAACCACAGTCTGGCATGCCACAGACCTGTTAGAGTCACAGTCAAACAGTCGCATGGTGCAGCCCATCGAACCACCCTTTTATCTATAGCATGATCTGTACTCTAAACATATGCTCAGCCA
The DNA here is from genome assembly GCA_037176925.1 of Amniataba percoides. NCBI lineage: Eukaryota > Metazoa > Chordata > Actinopteri > Centrarchiformes > Terapontidae > Amniataba > Amniataba percoides. The sequence goes on from JBAJHX010000106.1 coordinate 5,639,642, forward strand.
GACACCCTTGAACCAGATTCCCCACTTGAGACACCCCTGTTGCCTCACAGTGGTCCACTTGCATGGTTTTAGCAGACCCAGAGAACAAAACTGATATCTACTGTAGCTGCATGACAGACTCCTGGACTGGTCTTGACCGCCTTGCATAGTAGCATGATGCTGTCTTGTCAGAAGCAAAACTGCTGTGTTATTGTCACAACTATTTTAGACCAGTGACTTGTAGAATTGTTTGACAGCAGATATCATTATTAACAACCTGCAAGGTAGAAACTAACAATAGTGTGAGCTGTCTTTGGTGATGGGTCAAACAATTCTTGGTCTCAGATGGCTCCATCTCTTGACAAATGAACATAGAACAGTTTGAGAGTTTTAATTATGCTTATATGTAATGGTCCAAGATCATATGAATAAATCTGTATATTTATGTAGTGGTTCAGAGGTGCAACAATGAGTTGACAGACCAAAATCAGCTAGGATGGTAATAATAAATTCAGTGTTTCATTCTCTTTTCAAGCAAATATGAAACCCTTTCTTTTTGGTTTCGACACTACTATTTGTCATATATAAAAGTAAATTGAGTATCTATAGGTTTTAGACTGCTGATCGAAGTTATACATCGCCACGGGCCTTAAGACATTATAATGGGCATTACTGACAAAAAAAAATAGTGATTCATCTGTGATGAAAATGATCATTAATTGCTGCCTCAGTATGCTTCCTTGCTGATCAAAGCTAATGTTTGCTGCATGCATATATTTATCCATAAAGCTATGTGGCATGTTAATTCTGATGATCGTGCAGTACTTGGGAAATGCTACTCCATATTTATGAAGATAAAAGTTTACAGTTATTCACATCACACTTATTTGCCAATATATACAAATTGCTAAAACTAATGCAGTCTAATGAAGCATCCCTGCACTCAAACCTTCCTTACAAAAAGGTTTGAATGCTTTTTTTTTTTTGTGTGTTGGCTTGGCTTACTTTTGGTGCTGATGAAGTGCATTGCAGTGCACTGAGAGGTGTTTCTAATTTTGATTCATATCAGTAAGTGTAGACCAGCAACTGCTCAAAAATTGTTTCAACAAAAAATTATTGTAACCTTCATGGACGCAGGAAGAACTGCAGTAGTTGTAGTGAGGTGAATCTAAAGAAAAAAAACAAAAAAAACTGGCAGAGTGTATATCCCAAGCTCCCAATGATATAGGCAATGCAGGTCCCATCCCACAAACTCAATGAGCAGAAACAAAGTGCAGACTGACTGATTATAAGTGCTGTGTGCATTATGCTAAGGGATGGCACAAAGCACATTATGCAAAAAAGATCCTCAGTTTGAATGATTTGTTGGTTGAATTGATAGAACTACACAAGATGCTCTTACTGGGTCCAAAATCAAAGCGTTTGTTCACGTTGATGTGCAGTATAATGTAATTTATTCACTTCTGTGGAAAGAATTCCTGTATCTTTCCGTCTTTTTTTTCCTAATTAGATTAGAGGGAGGTAATCACAAAAGAACCCGAGGGCTCTCCTGGGTTTTCTGTTGTTTGCCTACTCTGTCGCTCTGATAGATTCAGCAGCAGGTTAATTGGTTTGGACTGTAATAGATTTGCTCTTATCTGCACTAGAAGGATCCTTTTCTCCTGAGACATCTCTCTTCTGTCTGCAGCATCTTCCTGCTCATTTGTTGCCTAATTTTACAGCGATTTCAAAGCTTACCAGCCTTCTCACCAATGTGTTTAATTGTCACTGCTTTTGTGAGAAATGAAAGCCCTCCTCCAGTGACCTCATCACCCCACTCAGATTTTCTGAAGGACCTCTTCTCAAGTAATGATTTATGATTGTCTCACGGTCCCAATTATAATGAGGTTCAGATCTGTCGCAGGGGAATAAGAGCTGGGATGCACATCGGTGTCTTGTTTGAAAAAGCAGGAAGCAGCTGTTTGCCTTGTAAGTCAAAAATTCCCTCTCAATTCTCTTGCTATGTTGAAGATTGTTGGTGAGGTCACTTGTGAGGGGCTTTAAAAAGGGGACCAGCATTAATTTGGTCTCTATATTCTGTTTGTGTAAGTGTACTGGAGCACACTGTAGAGTAAGGGTCAGAAATTTAATTAGCTGCCCACCTACAAGTGCCACCTGGACCGACTCCCTGACTGACTGACCGCTTGCTTGCTAACTGACTAACTAATCTACCAGTTGGTAAATGAGCAGCACAGAAAAACACACCAAGAGTATCTACAGTTTTTTAGTCTTATATTGAGTCCATAGATTTAGGAAACTAAATACAAAATAATTTCAATGAGATTATTTAACACTGTTTTGGTTATTATTATATTATTGACTTTTCAAATGACTTAATATGGAATAGGCATTTGAAACCAGGATTTATCTCATCCTGTTACCTATCTTGTTTGTTGGTTTTAAGAAAAAGTGTGAAGACTTAATATGAGACAAAATGACTACTGTAGATATTTTTGCAGTGTCGTTGGTTAGTTCACTTGCTGGCTTTACTGCTTATGTTGCTGTTTCGATGTCCGACCTACCAACAGTCTACCTGGCTGACTGATGAGCTTGTTTGACTAGCCAGCTGGGCTCACTGTAAGCATCTTGTGTCCTTCAGATGGAAGAGGGTGAGGGTTCAGTCGGCCCAGAATATGACCCTGTTAAAGCCCACCGGAGCCCAGGGGAGGACAATTGGCACCTGCTAGCTGCTTATCCTCCCCCTGCTGCCCCCGGCCCAGACCCCCGCTCCCCTAGGTAGTACCATACTTCACTCCCATTGTCCCCCTCGTGCTGTCACTGCCCTGGCATTACGGCCTCACCTGAGGACCGACCAACCGTGTGCACCCTCAAACCGCTGCAGTCAACCACATATGTTCTTGTATTTGGTTAAAGCAACGTGCACCTTCAGTCATTCACCCGTGGCTGTGTGCCACAGCTGCCCCCTGCACTGCCCTTTTATTTCATCCGTAAAAATACTATTCCTGTATGTGCTTGTGTCCTCTCTGTCGACCTCACTTCCTGTACCAATGACCCCGTCCTCTCCCACCCAACTGTGTTCAACTCCATCCATCTCTACCCTGCCATGAATAACTTCATCCCTCCCTGCACAGATGCAACCCCGTCTTACTTTACCCAACCGTGATTGTGCAGATCCTTTCCTATTCCAGTCTCAATTCACCGTTCACTGTTATTGATCAGATCTGGCTAAAGAGTTTAGAGAGAGACAGAGAGAGAGAGAATGCTGTTGGCATGCTGACTTCGTTTTTGTTCAACCATCTAATCCCACCATACTCACTAACACTTCATATTGAAGCCTGAATGATACATCATTGTCATAAGCATGTGGTGTTTCATTTAATCCCTTCTTGGTTTCAAGTACAATTTTATTGTGTTTAACGTGTCTTTTGTTGTTGCTTTTTTTCTGCTTTTGTTCTATTATTTAAGACTTCATTTCTATATAGGGAGTGTGCTTTTTGAGCACCGTACTGCACCATATCAGCTTAGATCAGAACATTTTGTTATACAGACAGTTGCCAAAAAGATACTCTGCTGTCTTATTTGTGTAAACCAATGAGATGATGTGGTAAAAAAAAGGGAAGTGAACCTGAACTTTCTCTGAACTTTCCAGCTAATACAGTACATAGATTCACCAATGACACCAAGAAATAAAGAAATACAGCACCATTCATGGCTCCCACTGTGGCTTGGCTGCTGTCACTGTTTTTACTGTGGTTTGGACTTAAACTTTGTTGGAACAATCACATTCTACAACCTCAACATTTCTCTCCATTATGGAGGGCTTTAAGTGGCCACTGCTGTGGCACAATAACACATACCCACACACACTTTTTTTAGAGTTAAAAAAACAATATGTCCTGATAACGGAAGTGTAAAACCATGCATTTATTATCCAGGGACACCTGACACTGCCAGAATAAATCATGCTCAGTTCGTCCACTCTGTGTTCTACTGTTGCCAGCCAAGAAGCAGAAAAGTTTGGTTTAATGCCAACAGTGTCTCCAATTTCTGCAGCAGAGACATCTAACAGCAGCAACACAATCCAAAGCCACGTGGAAAACATGGGTCACACATTCAGCTATAAAACAGGACAATTTGTGTTTTATGGCAGTTGCAGTTATCAAATAATAAAATACTCAAGTTCAGCATTTGTTTCCTACAAGCGTACATTTTGAAATACTTTGACTTGCTGATCTTCTGAGCTGGCCACATGCTGAAAGTAACCGGAGGTTATTAGAGTTTAAGGGTACAGGATGCAAACTACATGAGTAACACATCAGATTCTGTTTTCTCTGTCTGTCTGTCTGTCTCTCTCTCTGTTTGTCTCTCTCTCTCTCTCTCTCTCTCTCTCTCTCTCTCTCTCTCTCTCTCTCTCTCTCTCTCTCTCTCTCTCTCTCT
>JBAJHX010000106.1:5644278-5659049 GCA_037176925.1 Amniataba percoides
CAGAGATACTACAAGAAACCCAGAATAAAGCTGTTGTAGGAGCTGGCAATTGAAAAATATTCTAATCTGTGGAAATGTTCAGCCAAACCTGAGTAGTTGCTGAACTCTTCAGTCTGATGTGATTTTCAAACAAGGCCAAGGACAGACTTAATCTGATGTACAACCCTAAAATATAATGCAAATCATTTTGTTTGAACATTCTGAGCTTCTGTTCACTTTAAGATTTATTTATTTACAGGATTTATGATTTATATATTTGTATTGTTTTCGGCCCCTTGTGTAGCATGTTTTGACTGTTTTCCCTGTACATCATTGTTCCTGTGACAGCATGCCGTATGTCATCCTCCAGTCATCTATCATCCTGTCAGAATGTGACACTGAGTCTGTATTGTGTTGGTATTAATTTCTTCTATTTTCTCCTCTCTGTCTACTCTTTCCTCCTGTTGGCTTTTTTCCCTCTTGGCCTCTGGTCTACTGTCATTTTTCTTACTCTCTTTGTGTCACACCTACTTTTTCCTTCTCCTGCTCCTCCTCTGCCCTTCCTTCTTCCTCTCTCCTCCAGTCTCTATCAGCCCCCCAGGCGCAGGCCCTCAGCTGTATGGAGTCCCTGTGCTGCTACCAACATGGGCAGAGCGGCTGTTCCCGCCTGGCCCACCTCCTGGAGCAAATGACGGGGCAGTGCCAGACCAGCGCCAACCATTGCCATGCATCCAGCCGCAACAACAGGTGGGGAGGACGACGGCAGGAATTGATTATGAATCTTGATGAACTCTCACCACCACTTGGTTTCAGAAAATTTGGGATGCAGTCCTGACTGTTTTAGCTCCTAATGCAGACACAACCCTACTGTAAGTCTTTCCTGTTCACATCTGTGGTCGAGCAGAGTCGTGAGGGAGCAGACGGTCATAGAGACTGGTGTTAGGGTGCAGGTTAGCTGAACCAGAGTTGATGTGTAAGATTTGTGACTTCATCGACTGCACTTTTATGAGTTTCTTATTTCCATTTTTGTGTGTTGGGAGTCTGGAGTCTGAATATTTTCAATTATCCAGGTAGAAAGTTGTGCTTAATCCCAAATCTACAGTAGCGCGCTATCACAAAATATATCACGACGCTGTGTAACCAAAATCATAGAGACCAGTGACTGAATGGATTGCGATGGCCATGTCCTCTACACAGCATGCAGATGTTAATGATTGGCAGTCTAGCCAGCGAGGTATCTATTTATCAAGATGGCTTTTACAATGGAGACCTGCCATGACATACAGGCACCCAACAGTTCTCAATATTGCTCTATGTGACTTCTCTTGTCTGTGTAGCGCCTACATTAGGGTAGGTCTCTTTATTAGCCCATGTGTCTATGTCCTAATCATCTATGCTGTGACCTGTTCTTCTGTCTGTCCTGTCTGTCTCCTCCATTTCTGTTTAACACTCCTTTTAAATCAAAGATTGATATCTTAATGGGAGTTAGCCAGTTTTCAAGGAAAGCTGCCTAATATGTAATGCACTTTAACAGATGACACCAATGTCTATATGTGAATTGCTAAGTTGACTTGTTAGCTTTAGGGTGACACCTATATTGTCCAGTAGGTCCTCCTGTTCATTGGTGGGCTTCTCCACTTGAGATGAGGCCAGATAATAGTTAGTTTGAGGAATCGTATTTGATCCAAACATCAGACTTGGATGTGCACATCTTAACCTGTGGCTAAAGAGGTGTGAAGGTGACGGGTTCTGGTGACTTAACTTTCAAGCTGCACTCGGCGGTTTAATGTCTCAGTGGCCCTAAATGGCAACGAGATGTATGAACAATGAAACATGATGTCAATTTAAGACATGGTGTGCTCTCAGTAGGTGCAGAGAACTTTCCTCTTTTCTGCAGCTCTGCTTTGTGATAAAAGAAGGGAATACATCGACAACCTGATTTTTTTTTTCTCGTTGTCAGAAAATTTTGCAGAGTGCAGCTTTAAAGACAAGTAAGCTGAGTTCACACTTTGCTGGGCTGTCCAATCTGCAGTTTCACTGTTATTGTGTCTTTTTACTCAAACCCCAGTGACTCAGTGGGGTCATTGATTAATTGACCTGATTGGCCCTTTTTGCTGAGCAATCAATATTCTCCAAAGCAACTTGGGACACTCAGTATTGATTACATCAGTAATGAAGATGTAGCATTCTTGTTCTTTGTGAGTCTTGGGTGGTGTTGGGCACGCATGTTTGTTCATTTATGGCTCTGCGTGTGTGTTTGTAAAGGTAATGACTGCATGCAGGTCAAATAAGAGATGCACTGCCCCACCTCCATCCCTTCGGCCCCTCTGGCCTCTGGACAGCAACCTGCAGAGTTGGTGTGGTCGAATAGAGGACTGTGTCAGCTAGTCAGGCCTGGAGGATACAGCAGTCTGAGCGGGCTGCAAGTAGAGACATACAATTGCATCTGGCCATAATAACATCTCTTTGTAACTAATTTTATTCTGTTCCAGGCCTTTGTGCAAATAATTAACATCTTAGGTATCATCTGATCATTTTAAACTTTGATTCGGCCAGTCAGGAGCATGAAATAAGTCTCATATTTTATTATTTATACGCTTCATTATTCTTACAGTTGTGGGTGGGATATGCACCATGAAATGATCTGTTTTAGCTATTGTAAGGGTCATTTCACTAGAAGAAAGGAAACTATGCCCATCGTTCCAGGGGTCAATTACCACTAAATGCATGATTCAATTTAGATTAATTTCTTCCTGTCGGAATGATTGATTTGTTTTCTGACCTTGGCACGAATCAGCCAATTGGATTTTTCCAACTGAGCAAAGAGCAGCCAATTTATTCTCCCACAAGCATAAACAGAAACAATGGACATAAGTAAAATGCTCTGTGTGCTTTAAACTATAAGTACAAAGACAACACAATCAACTAAGAGAATTAGGGCTGAATGTGCAAGTTTAGTTCTTCTCCTTCCCTTAACATGACCTCTCCTTTCCTTCTATCTTTGTCCTCTCATCCCACCCAACCTCCTTACCCACCCTTCTGCTTTCAACATACCTTCATCTGTCCCTCCCCTCTTTTTTACCTTCTGGGTTTGAGGAAAAAAAGCAGAAAATCACCAAGAACAAATGACAGACTAGTGAGACTCAGCCCACATTTGGCCTTAATGCTACGATACTGCCATAGGGGAGAGGGAATATATCCACCCAGTCTATATACCATGCTTAATGACTGGAAGGAACATATAGTAAGCATATTTACAAACATATATAAAACACAGTATTTATCCAACATATATTGGAAGCCCATCTGTAGCCGGCTGCTTGACTTGGCGTGTTGTTACAGCGCTGACTGCTGGCCACGGCCGGAGGCCACAAAGCGGGAACGGGAACGGATGTCAGAAGTCAAAGATGTTATTTATAATAAACATGCCTGTGTGTCACTAAAAAGTCCCGGCAGCTGCGTCTCCATCCAAATGTCTTGCAAATTTTACTCAGGCCTTTTAATGTAAAGAAAGAAAATGCAGAGCTGTTAAGCAACAAAATTGAACCATCTTCTGTGATATTTCATTAGCTAAATTAAAGTCTCCTTTAAAACCACTTTGTTGGTAATTTGATTAAAAGTTGTAACAGCTGTTCCTCCATTCTCACTCAATGCTTTATAATGAAAATAATCTTTGGATGGAAACTCAGCTGCTGTCTGACACCCCTTTCTCCTCCTCCTTTTGTCATCTGGGAACAAGGGGACTGCTTCCTAAACTAGAGAGGCTGCTGGGAAATGTAGTCTCAGAGTTTTTTTTGTTTGTTGGTTTTTTGGGTTGTTGTTTTTTTGTTACTTCCTGTATCTGTTAGTCTTTTTCTACTGGATCCTGAAGCCTTATATGTGCTTCTGAGAAGAGGCCAACTTTGAGGGCATGCTTGTTTTATAACCAGGGGGACTCCAGGTGGGTGGGTGGAGTTTCTCTTCTCCACATATTTAAATTACAGTAACTCCACCTGTTTTGTCCGCTGCTGGCTTCGAAACAAGAATGCCCAGACTGTCTTGTTGCATGGGGGCTGCTGTTGCCTTTGGTACTTTGTATACAATGTAAACCTGTATGTATTTGTGCCCCCCCCTTGCTCTTGTCTTTTTTCCGTCCTCTCTGTCTCTGTGTGTCCTTGTCCTTCTGTCTGAAATCTGCATAATGTTGTTCGACCTTCCAGATTAATTATTCATGTGCTGTTAACGTCCCCCATGAGCTTCGTCTTGACAGAAATCTGCCGGTTCTGTTCTTTTCTTGGGTTCATGTTCCCACTGGCTTATCCCAAAAGTGTTTTGGTGCTAACGTCCTCTTTGTTCTGCCGTAACCTGGGGAGCAAAGATGGTTTTAGCACTGAGATGTTTGAGTTTGACCCCAGCCCTGGTAGACAGCCGAGCTGGTGATGTAGCACGTGAGAGTGCCTCCAGTCAAACCACCATTTGAGTCATCAGCCTATTTAAAGTCCCTGAGTGGCCCTGTTTTCCTGTTTACCAGGTCTTAAAACGGTTGTCTTCATCTCAGAGAGCAGCATTGAATTAAAGGTCACAGATTGTTCCAAGCAGAGCAGCTGACATTTGGAAATCAGAATATATGTGAAGATGTGGACAGACGGCGTTGTGTGCCGTGTTATTTATTCAGCTGTACACACATTTCTGGCTTTACTCGTGCAGTCATGTGAAGATCAGGTGTAGCAGCCAGAGCGGAGACGCTGTTTAAACTGGTGAGGATGTGGAACCACAGTCTCTGCGCTCCTCCCCGCTGCTGCTTTGAGGCTCTGATCTCTGGCTCTGGTTCGACTTTGATGTGAGTCAGCATGGTGGTTGATGGCTTGTTGTGACCTTTCCTTGTTGTAACCATTCGGACAGTGACCTTCATGACGTGGTCATGTCGTGTTTCACCGGCCATTGATTTCGATGTCATGAGGGGTCTATAGACAGATGAGATTGCATACTTGATCAGACATTTCCAAAGGACATCCAGTTTGCTAAGCTAATAAAAGAAGGGAACGGTGCCTCATGCCATGTCTCTAAATAAGAATAGTATATCTTAGATTTATACTACATATATGTATGGGTAATGTCGTGGAAGATACCAGTACACATATTTTTCTAGTAAAAGATATTTAAATACGGAGTTAAAGTTAGAGCTGTATATTTTACCTGCAGAAAATCAGATACTAGTCCTGGTAATCTTGAGAGTGGATACATGAGGAAAGAATGTTGCTGATGCTTGTTTGTCATGATTTCTTTCTCTTTCTGATGATTGTGTTGATTTCTATCCATGGGTTGAGTAGCTCAAGTCTCATCTCTTCCCTCCTCTAAGAAGAAACCAGTAGTAGATTCAGAACATGAAATAGTTTGTACTTCCAGTACAAAGAACTTTAAAGGAATAGATTTGTGTTTCAGGAAGCATTCATGGTAAAGAACCTTTCCTGTAATTTCTGAAGCGTGACATCAGAGATGTTCAGTACTTAAGGGCTAATGAGCTATCTCTGAACAGCTTTATTTAATCTAAAACCTTGAGACCAGAGACTCTGCACCAAAGCCTTTAAATAATTTGTATTTCCAAGCACTCTAAGAGGATGGATGTGCTCTCTGCACTGTTGCTTTTTATGCTATTGAAGCAAATAAGAGATTATAGTGGATATACATGGATTTTAACATGATTTTTTTCTTTCCTGGCCTGTTTTTTTTATCCAAATCATGGTGTTAGCAGGTCCTAAAGTTGCAAAATTGAAAGCCAGTGCAGTAATTAGTGACCTTATTTTTGGCCCTCCTCAAACTATTAAAGAGCAAGCAGGAAAAAACTAAATGCAGAAATCTTCTATGTGAAATGACCAAAATAATCACACGGCAAATGGCAAATAATCACGAGTTCTTGTTGAATCCTATCACTAATTGAAAAAGGACTTTTCCAGGGTCTTTAAAAGAAATTTACTACCTTGGTGTGAGTTAATGAGGTGAGACTTTTGATACTCATCAGTAACACCATCACACCCATTACTAACTCGTCCATCCCTCACTCTCCTCCATTTCTTCCAGACTTGTTGGTTAGATTGTAATCACAAACCTCTGGACAGCAGTGTGCTAGCTAGAGTCCGCTGAGACCCCAACACACACACACACACACACACACACACACACACACACACACACATGCACACGGCCAGCCTCCTAACACTCACTGCTGCCTGTTTTCAGGTCTTGGAGCGACACGGAGAACTTCTACTCCAACGATCGTAGCATCCTGACGCTGTCGCCCATCGAGGCCACCCACTGCTGACTCCCAGGGCCACTGACTGTAACACACAGAGCTGGGGGAGAGCAACGCTATGAGTCATAATCACACCCCCACCCCCCGCCACCATTTTATAAACATACTTCACTTTAAAGTCAGTACATTCTCAGCTGGATTCAAAGCAGACGCAGCCAGGAGCTGTCGCATTGTGAAACCAAAGGACTCGGCTCGTTGCAGCAGGCTGCTTTATCCCTCACCAGTGTGTGTCCCTGAGTGAATCAGCTCGTAGTTGAAAGGTTGAGAAGGACGTCCGATGGGAGCCGCAACATGGGAAGAAATAGAACACGAAGTGCAGAGCAGGTCAGCGTTGCATGAAGCCGACATCTGTGGAGCTACTTCTGTCGTCAGCGTCGGAGCAGCAACAATGATCTGATTGCTGCTGCTGACAGGGTGTCTGAAGTTTCTGAAGACACCGTCCTTCAATTCAGTACCTTTTTTGTAAAAGTTAAAGAAGACAGGTCAGCTCAAGGTGCTGAGATCAGCCCAGGTACATGAATTCATGCAGCTATTTATTATTCATCTTCAGCACAGTTGCCAAACTTCTTTTTTCTTGCAGCTGGCGTACATATGACCTTGTACTGTAGGTCTCACATTTTTGTAGACACAGAATGGAGCTTCTGCTACAAACATTAGCTAATGTCAGGCATCAGTCTTGCTCGGATCACCGCGGCCTAAGGACTGTAACCTGGCCGAGCTGGTCTCGACATGCTGACCTGAACTTTAGCACAGGACTGAAGTGGACTTTAGACACCAGGATGGTCCACGGAGCACCAGGAAAAGAAGAGCTCCAACAACATTAAGCATAGCTACATCTCAGAGGTGTCTGCTTGCAGAGACGGCCCAACATCATATTTCTTCCATAAACTCCTGCATAGAAGCTTCCTCTCTGAGCTGTCGGCCTCACTGCACTTTCGTTTCTCATTCAGACGGAAAGGGAAAAAGCTGGACCACCATCACTCCTGTAGCTTCAGAGCCTCGCTGGTTCTGCCAACGTCAAGTTTCCTTGGACCTACAGTACTCCCTCGATACCAGAAAAGGAGATTCATCTCTACCGTGGAACCAAAGACCAAAGGATTCAAACTGGAGATTAAGATAAAGTGTTTATTTTTGTGCCTGATTGTACAGAAGCTTATATTGTTAAGAAGAATATTGTTGTTGTTCGTGCTGCTTTCTCGTCTGACTGTTGAGGCCTCTGTCCTCCGCGGTGCGTTGCTCTGAAGGAGGCTGGACGGGGCCCGTCTAAGAAGCCATACATTTTCTAGAGGTTATATTATTGATAGATTATTGAAGGTACTGCAGACCTGTTTGAGCCTGTTGTTGTTACTTTGTTTGGAAACTTGTTCCCCTCGAATGCCTTTTGTCATTCAGCCCGGTTAGTAAAGGCATCCCGCCAATAAAGACCGTAACTCCCCAGGAGGCAAAGAAAATGACCTAATGGGGTTTTATGAGATCTGTTCAAACAGAGTTGGAGGTAGAATCATCCGACTTTCAGTTGCTTAAAAATATCTCCTGAGTATGGGATCAGATAATGGTACCATTTTTATGTCAGCGAGACAAAAATGGCTGTAATGGCGAGATGCTTTTCCAAACCGCGGCCGATGTATGTCGACCCAGACAGCAGAATGTCAACCAATGTAGATACATCAGATAAATATAATTCAGCTTCAGTAGAGAAAGAAAAGCAGAGCGTTTGCACAAGTCACATATCAAAATCACATTTTTGTTGGTTTTTCCTTTTTCGTTGTTTCTCACGTCACTGCTCGTCTCTCACCATCGAAATCATCCGAATCATGTTTGTGCTGTCACGCTGTTCTCTCTGTGTGTGTTTCTATCCTCATGTTGATCAAGTGTGTGTGTGTGTTCAAGTGTGTGCGCGTATGTCTCAAAGTGTTGTGTGTTTCTTGTGTGGCAGCACGTTGGCTGAAGGAAGTACGGTACTTAGCCTTGTGGTACGATGTCAGTGGTCGCGTGCTGCCGGCAGGTCAAAGGTCAAATGTTTTTCTTTGAGGCTCGGTTTGCCCTCTTTCCTTCAAAAAACAAAAAAAAAAGGTGTGATGGTTCTTATTTCTTTTTAGGAGAATTCAGAGCTCACAGAAGCAAAATGTCGAACCCTCTCAAGACAACCGTTTTAAACTTGACTTCAACGACCACACAACAATGACCTGTACATGCCTCAGCTCACACAGGGAACATGATCATGGGATGTTTCTGTTGCTACGGTTACTGTTCAGAGACATCAAGGTGTTCCTCAGTATCTCAAAATCAGAGTCAGTCATGCTTTTGTCAGTTCAATGAATATTTTATTTTCTATACGGTACACATTGTATATCTGGGCCTGTTATATCCTCTCTGTTCATACAGGCGGACAAAGGTGTCTATTTATTATTGGAGTACTTTTTTTTTTCTGTGTTTGTGTTGAACCTTTCTTACATATTATATACACGTGTGTCCTTTTCATGGCCTGGACGCAGCAACCTCTTAAGCTGTCTTGCTTGATCTTAGACGTGCAATCAGGAGGTCGAACCTCCGTCCAAGCTCTTTTTCGTTTGATCTGAAAGGTGATGGTGCACACCTGAATGTTAGTTTGTTAGAGCACATTTAAAAGGGTGCTTAGATCACTCCATCCAACAGATCATCACGTCTCAGTTATTTTTAATTAGGCCACATTCACACAGGATTTTCTTCTCTCGTTTTACCCATTTGAGCTCATATGTGTTAAAATGTCTACCTGAATACACCTGTGATACCTGTAATCTGCACCTTGATTGGGTTTAAACGAGCACTTTACACATAAACTTTACCCAGCCTGTGTGACATGCTCTGTGGCTCTGATGGGAGCTGAGAAATTAACCCTGATGTTATCCAGAGTTAGGCTAGTTATAAAGAAGAGGCATGGAGTGAAAGATGAGGGCATCTGAACAGGAAGGACTGCCTGTAGAGAGGGCATTGAGTTGCATTATGGGAATCGTAGGATCCAGTGTTTTTGGGGGCCAGATTCAAACGGGGGACTGTAAATGAGGATATTTTGACCCCGGCTGCATTCACTTTTTTTCCTTTTTTTTTAATGGAACTTTAAGGAAAATGCAATACTTAATCCAGGAGTACCCCTTTAATATCTTAAAAGGTCAAATGTGATGCAGCAGATGATCCCGATTTAAACACCGGAGCCTGCGACTCTATTAAGCCCTCTGTCTGGTAGATGCCTTCATCTTTCCACCTCCACACAAGTCACAAACTAACAGACTGAGAAGTACTTTTGACAAGTAAAATGTTTCCAACATTGTTACACGTGACACAGCAAACATACAAAACTCAAATATATTGGATCATCACCCAGTTGTAAAGGTGTGACATGCTGCAACCAGGAGAAAATGTACTGTATTCACACAGAAAGAGACAAAGAGGAAAAGGCAATAAACTGTATTCAGGATGATTCGGGGGCATCAGTGCCGTGACCCTGCAGAGTTGTTACATGACATCAGAGCAGATGGCAGAGGAGGGAAGACGAGTCCTCCCTGGCCAAAGGCAAATCAGGCAGATCCGAGCAGAAACACCTGCAGCGTCGGGGCAGCTCTGATGCCCCCTTGTGCTCAATTAGGGAGACCTGAAGTGCTCAAAATGAAATCACTAAGACATGATGTCAGTAATCAATTCAAGTTAGAAACAAGTTACTTAATTAGAAATAAAACAAATTCTACAAGATCAAATTGATTCTAGTAAGGACCAAAATATCAAGGTTTGACTTCAAAATGTCCTTTTTTCTAAAGTCTGACAATCACATAACTGCTTCTGTCTTGCTCATCTTGATTGACAGATTGTAGTGATAAAAAGCTGAGTGATGAAACAACATGTAAAAGGACATTGATGAATAAAAATAAACTACAATGAACACTTGCTGTGAAAAGAAACTGGATTAAGTAACATTTAACAGTAATCATCTGAGTTGTTTTGTTTTTTTAAGCTCAACTATTTCACAGTGTCTCTGTCAGATATTCCTAATTTTGAACACTTTGGGTCTCCTGTTTAAAAAAAAAAAAAAGAAAAAAAACGTCATCCAGTGACAGATTTGATTCAAAGCAGACAAACAGACAACACACAGGAGCAGGGTTATGTAACGGCATGTGTTTTTTTTTTAACATATCAAAAGTAAAAGTGGCACTGTAGTGACAGCTTCACAGCTGCTCATGCAGAAGATAGAAACACACTGTAATGTGATGTTTGAAAACAGCCACAAACTGATTGTCCACGGCACCACAGCACCGACGTCATCGAGGCCTCATTACAAGAGGACAGCAGGGTTCGAGGTCTCGGGGGTATTTCTAGAAGCGGAGATTACTCAGCCGCATAATTCAAAAAAAGTGGTCATTTAATATTTTATCAAGGCTCGACTACAGATGATGATCATGTCATCCATCAGAAGCACCGTCCAAGTTTAATTGGATACGCTAATAAAGACACCAAGAGCTTTTCAGAGCCGTGTATCGGCCCAGTTTAAACCAAGAACTCCTGCTCCAAAGAGTATTGGCCTTATATTGAATCTGTGTGAAGACTCGCAGCACAGCCATCTGTGTCATTTCTTTGAGAAACAAAAATATAAAGCAATGTCTTTGTACATGCCTGATATTCTTCTTGAATAATGAACCTGAACTGTACAGAATTACAGAATTTTCAGGTCATCTGCTACCATGAATTACACAAATGAAATCTTATTACATCAGGAAACTTTGTAAGAAAAGGAAAGTTTCCAGCTGAAACAAGCTGACAGATGACGTCAGTGCAGAGATGCTCCTGGAAAACTCAGCTGCCGTTTTGGCAGACCTGAATCAAATTAAGGTTTTCCATGATCAAATCAGCCCTAAAAGAATCGAAACCGAAATGAAAATGTCAAGCGATCAGTTTTCCGCAGCAGAGCGTCCTGTGACTCAGCAGAGCAGCAGTCACGGCGCGAGGCTGCACATCATGTCACTGCTGAAATCATTTTTATTCTCAGCTCAGTAAATCGCTGCAGCGGCCGGTTAATGGACCACCATCATCACTCTTCTGTTGACTGATATCTGTTGCTGTGTCTGTCTGTCCTCCCTCCTCCTCCTCCTCCTGTCTGTAAATCTGTCTTATAGCTGATGTTTATGAAGATGCGGTTCTATTTACGAAATAAAAACCTTTTTAAGAAACTGAAGCGTGACTTCATTCACTGAAATGCCTTCAAAGTGTTCGCTGAGCAGAACCAAACAAAACAACGGCAAAGCAGCTCACGACTGATAAAGTGGGGAGAAATCTCCACGTAGTTAATGAGGGAGAGAAAACACAATTAACTCTTTGTTTCAGGCAGATAGCAGCAATTAATGCTGGAGACTCTGATCCATTCTTAGACGAGTCTGCAGAGAGCCGCCACAGTTTGCATGGTGCTCTGTTTCTACCCCCCAATGTGAAATGTAGTGCTGCCACAAAGTAATAAACAGGAAATTAATTGAATATTTTGATAATCCATCAAATTAAATCACTCACCAAGCAGAGTGCCAAACAGCCTGGACTGCTTTCTTTTCACTTTTGTATGAATTAAAGCTCTTTGGGACTGTCGGACAAAACAAGAAACGTAAAGACAAAATCTCAGACTCTGGGAAAGAGGCCCAAAGTGTGCAATAAACACATAAGACATTATTAAGAAATGATTAATTGACTGACTCTGAAATACATGAAATAAAAACAAACTAAAAAAAAAAGGAAATGTGAAAACAAAAGGATCAAATACAAGTGACCCACAATAAACTCACTTTATAACGTAACATTTCATATTAATATGTGTAATCAGCCACATTTTATTTTTATATTATTATTCCTTTATAATAGTCAATGTTGCTCTTCATGCTGAGAAACTACAGCACTAAAACTACACAACTAAGATGCAGCACTATAAAAACTGACTGCGAGGTCAGAGCAGCTTCTTCTTTCCTTTTTCTTTCACGCTGCATGACTCACTGTTGAGAGCACGCTGTATTGTGCCACTTTTGGATGAATGTGAACACGCTGCATACTAAAAACCAGCTTAGAATTAGTGTGTGCTGAATCTGGGACGCAGCTGCCACAAACACCTCACTGAACTGCAGCCGCAGGTCACATGAGGCCACGCCGCTGCTCGTATTTCTCCCTCTTATCCAGAGCCAGGCGCACATTTTCCAAAACAACCTGCAAGACTTTGTCCTTCAAGTCTTTTCAGTTGTACCTACAAATGGTGATTGGAAACACGTCTAATCAAGCAGAAACCTCCCGTCCCTCCATCAGCGTGTCGGTTTGAGCAGTGATGTGCTCATCATCGTCCCTTTGAGGACACTTTGCTGTACCTGACAGTGGGCGAGTGATCTTCCCCCAACAGCCACGAGAAGGAAACAAGAAGTTCAGTCCACCCTCGAAAACGAGCGACACAACACAGGTGAGTGATTTAATAACGTACATTTACTTAATTATAAATCTCAGGTACTTTGAGTAACTCCATACTTACCACTGCATTTTAGAGGAGAGTACTGTACTTTTTACTTTACATTTGACAATACAGTTTTTCTGATGAACTGAAGTGATCCTTCAAACACGAGAACATCAAGCATGACACGGGGCCGTGCGTACTTTTGAAATATCTTTATTACAGTATCTGATCCATCTTATCATTTTTAAAAAACAAATCATCTGTCATACATCTACAAAATGAACACAGGTGTTTCTCAGTTTTAGTCTACAAGGCCTCGTAACACACCGGTTAGTAAGAGGAGAGAGATGAGCAGAAACAGGTCAAAGTTCACGTCATCTACGAGTTAAATCACTTGCACTGATGGCGGATTTACTCCGAGACAAACCATCTGTCTGGTTAAAGCCCTCGCTGACCGACATTTCATCCTTTAAGGGTTATTCTCAAAAACGGAGCCAAATCCGGCGGCAAAAGTTGGGAGTCATCTGATAATTGTGGAGTGTTTTTGTGCCTCCTGACTCAGACATGTTTATAATCTCCACGACAACAGCAGACCCCTGATGGGTTTATAAGAACAAACACGCTTCAGGGTTGAAATGATGAAGAATCCGGAGTCAGTCTGAAAAGACGCAGCGTGTGAATTTTGATCAACAAACAGAGATACGAAACATTTTCCCCACACCAGAAACAAAGTTTACATCCCACACATTTTCTCTTAAACATCAGTCCAGTTAAAGCCGTGTAACTCCATTTTTAATGGTGGAGAAAAAGTCTTGCTTTAAGCTTAGTGATAATGTATTTTTAAATACTGGCAACTTTTATGATATTCACAAGTGATAGGACAGTTTTCTACACTTAGAAGGGAGCTTGTGACCCCTTCAGTGCAAGTTGCCCCTGTTTGAGGTACAAGGATTTTACTGGACAGTGACGATAACCAGTTAGAAAGCATAATAATATAACTTCATTACAATAGTTTGGTGTTCACTCAGAAAACACTTGACGGTCCCCGCCCACCCAGTCATCAGTAACTATTCCTAAAACCCACTATGACATGATTCTGCATGGACTTCTCACCACCCCACCTACTTATCATCCTCTGCCTCAGACAGGCTGACAAACGACTCAAGTTTAGTCAGTGTGTGAAGATAAAGAAGAAGCAGAAGAGTGTGTGTGTGTGTGTGTGTGTGTGTGTGTGTGTGTGTGTGTGTGTGTGTGTGTGTGTGTGTGTATGTGCACAGACAGGACGCTCAGCAGTCAACCTCATCAGCACTGAAGAGCCTTAAACTGTACTGAACAAGAGAATAGCAGACTCACTACACCACCTACAAACCAGCACAGACAGAGGAGACTTGGGAGAAACACAAAAAAGTTGCAAACAGAAATTCTCAGAGACTCACTGAAATAAACACACAAGAAAGAAAAGCAGAAACAAACAAAGCTCCTGTAATCAACTAAAAAGTATTACTGTGATGTTTAAACGGCAGCTGTACATCAGAGATTTGTTATGAACCTTTTCATGGCTTTGACTTGTGCTGTCACACACGTCAAACCCAGTAACGTCTCAGGCCGCTCTCACTGTTTGTGGCCTTCTTAAATGCTTTTCGGGTCCCCCGGGGTGAATGTTGTTGTCTCATCCACCTCCAGACTGAACCAGACTCTCCCCCGACTGATGATTCAGGTCTTGACTTGCACTTTAAGAAAATATCAATCAAGTGCCCCGTTCAGACTGACTCACTTTCCCTCCAGTTGTCGCGGTAACTCCTTCCGGCTCTCTCCTACCTGTCAGTGTGCATTTGTGGGTGCGTGTTGTGAGTCCGTTTACTGGCTGCTCCCCTCCCCCTCCTCCGCCTCCTCCTCCAGTTCGACCAGAGGAGCGTGGCGATTGGCCTGAGAGCCCTCGCTGAAGAAGACCTTCTTGATCACGCCCGCCTTGGGTGCCCGGATGGTGTGCTGCAGAGAGAGGAACGACTTTATTACGAACGCAGCGGGGAGTGTGTGTGTGTGTGTGTGTGTGTGTGTGTG
>JBAJHX010000106.1:5659149-5709457 GCA_037176925.1 Amniataba percoides
GTGTGCTGCAGAGAGAGGAACGACTTTATTACGAACGCAGCGGGGAGTGTGTGTGTGTGTGTGTGTGTGTGTGTGTGTGTGTGCAGCTGTGAGGTGAAGGTGAAAATGTGTGTGAGCCCGCAGGAGTCTCTCACCTCCATCTTCATGGCGATCATGACCATCAGAGGGTCTCCTACAGCCACTTTGTCTCCGGCCTTTACCAGCACCTGAAACACGACAACATAATATTTATTTGTCTGGAGATTCAGTCTTCGTTCGTCTCAACAATAAAGATCACACCCGTAATGTCGCCGGAGGATAATGAGGAAGTCATTTATGTCTTTATTGCTGTAATTCTCTTTTGAACTTGGTGGCTCAGTCATCTTTAAATTATCTGAAGCTGTTCAATGCAGGGCAGTCAGTCTGCTCTTATCACGTCTGCTTCAGTCTCACACTGGCCGACAGTACGTTTTCAATAATAAGTAAAAGGAAGTGATGGACAAGGTGGAGACATCAAATCGTACTCCTGTCACAGAGACCGTTCATGTCTGTATCAGCAGGAGTGTATATTAGAGCGCTCATACTTTTTAATAGTTTCACCAGTGAGTGAACTGGAGACATGACAACTACTGTTGCAGATTTAATGTAGCCTTTGTGCTGCTGCAGAGGGAAACTCTGCCTCCAGCTCAAAAAATCACCTACCAAGTTACCATTCATAAATTTAGTCTGTTTTTTTTTGTCTGTGGAGCATTTTGAAAACTTCCAAAGTCACAATACATTATTTACTGTTGATTATTTTTTAATGTGATGACTTGTCAGGCATTAAAGAAAAACAGTGGCAACGACCAACGTGGCCTGAAGAAAAAGAAAGTGATTCCTTTGCACTCCAACACTGTGATCCACACACTAATAAATAACTCACCTTCTCGATGGTTCCTGTCATGGGGGCCACGGCTCCACCCTGAGCTCCAGAGCCGCTCACACCAGCCAGATACTTGGGCACAGGAACAGACACCTGCGAGCTCCCCTCCTGCAGAAAGAGATGTGAGGGTGTCGCAGACAGAGGTGACAGTTAACTGGCAGCCGAGCTAAAGAGAGGTGAACTGTCTTTAATTTCCCCTGATGTCAGATGTCGAGGGTTTGTCCCCAGTCACCCATCTTAAAAGATGACAGATGCTAAAGACAGGAGATACAGACAGTTTGTGCAGCGACAGCTGAAGAGTAGTTCTCATTAAACTGACTGGGTGGGAGTGTGGATTTACAGCTCGGCTCACAAAGACAGTGATAAATGTCGATTTATGTGTTCTCACATTTGCATAAACTCATCCAGTTAAAACAAAATCTGTATGACCTTTTCTTAAAATTACACATTTAAGTAGTTCATCAAACAAATAATCTTTAGGACCATGTTTTTTTGTTATATTTGTCTTATTTGTGGAGTTTTGGTGTTTTTTTTCAGACAAAATGAGCATTGTCATGGTGGTTTCCAGGATATTGTGATGAACACTTTTTCTATTGTCTGCACATTATGGACCAAACAGTCGATTTATCAAGAAAATAATTGTTAGATGAATCAATATGAAAATAATCAATATGAAAATAATCTTTAGCTGCAGATCTGACAGAAACACTGCTCCTTCATTCATTCATATATCATTTTAGTTTTAAATCATTTCTATTTAAAAAGTTACCAATCAATATTCCAGTTTCTGGTTCCTTTAGATGAACATGTTGTTGTTCAATGTTCAGTGTGCAGATGACAAATGATCACTTCTGCTTCAGTGACTTAGAGAACATGTAAAATACAAATCTGTGTTTGGGCCAAACTGAATGATAATTTACATTTAGAGACTTAGCTTATGTTTTTATTGTAGTGTTGGGGACTCACCGTGGAGAACAGGTGCACTGTGTTGTCCACGATCACCAGTTTGGGACGAGACTTGACTCCATTGACAGAACAGTGCAGGAACGACACTCCACCCTCCATCTCCACCTCCCCCGTCACATGGTACACCTCCTCAGCAGTCTGACACACATCCATGATAAATGTGACGGGGGCAGATTTACTACTACAGATTCACCCATTACACTCATTAACAGGTTTACTTTTCAGGAGGAAGAGTCTCTTAGAAAAATAAACTTAAATCACATCCACCTATTAACTATTTTTCTAATTAAAGAACATTCTGTAGCATTCAGTATTCAATCTGATGAGAAAGGACGTATGGTTGAAAGTGACCCACAATTTAAGATTATTTTGTCAAACTACAGCGGTGTAAGAATAAGGGAATTCATTAGCATTTATTTTAAACATGAAAAAGTAATTAAATATGTTTACAGGGTAAACTTTGGGATTTTTTCTGTGAACAACAATAAAAAAAGGAAACCTGAGATTAATTATGCAGGACTTTCTCCGGCTCACCTTCATCGTGTAGCTTCCATCTTTGTTGTATACGATGACGACGTCAACTTCTACAAACAGACACACAACACAAAATGTTTTCAGTCTTTCTGACTGTCCAAACAGGTTTGAGAGGGAGGAAGGAAGTTTAATTTCAATTTAATGTGGAGGGTTAGCTGAACATCGTCGTCATAGCGACACAGCAGCAGCTAGGGGATTTATTTTTGGCCTCACAGTCACATTTATAATCGAAACATTGAATAATGAATGCAAGTTCATTAACAAACTGTCACAGACCAGCTATAAACTTAATTATTCAAACAGTCATTAAATACATCAGATCCACAGTTACAAGTCGAGCCCAACTGTACCGATCTGCTTATTAAAAGTAAAACACTGCAGGACTTCTTCGCCTCATTTAACACGATTCAACTGTCCTCCTGTCATTCTGTAACCATGTTTCCACAAATGTGCCCTACCTGAGCAAACTTTTTTTGTGTTTATTCAAGATGCCTCACCGACATCTGTCATCTCAAGATGATTTTAGAGGATGTAGGTTGCTGTTTTATACACAGAGCGGATTCTGTTACTTAGCCTACCTTGATTGATGTAAATATACAAATGAATGTTAAATGAATGAATGTTTTTTTCTTTTCCTGGTATTAAAAAAATGAATTATCACATAATGAATTAAAATCTGTGTCAACCCCCTGAACTAAAAAATGCTCCTCTGCACTCAAACCACTTTGATCCTGTTGATCAAAATGATTAGTCTTTTTTTCCTCCACCTTGCCTCCCTTTCTTCACATACACTGGGGGGCAGTAAAGGCTCACCACAGGTCTGGGACTTACTTTTGTCTCCCAGCTGTAGCGTCATGTTTCTGTTGAACTGAATGTTGCTTCTCCAGCCACTGCTGGAGCCAAATGGGGAGAAGGGGTCTGAAAAAAAATATAAATAACACACACCATAAACACTTACAATAGTACAGTAATACAAAAAAAAGATGTAAAAGTGTATAACTCATTTGCCCTGAAAAGGACCGTGTTATCTCCTCACCACTGGAAGTGTGTGTGAACTCCTGTGTGTGTTTCCTCTCCTGCAGCACCAGGCCCAGGGCTGCCTGGCAGATCGTTTCCCCAGAAGGAGATTTTGGAGTGGGGAAGAGGTCAGCGTAGTGCTGAGGGATGAAGCTCGTGGTCACGTTTCCAGCCTCAAACTCTGGGTGGCCCGAAAGACTCAGCAAAAAGTCAATGTTAGTGTTCAGTCCCACGATCTGAAGACAGAAAACACACAGAAAGTTTGGTTGAGCTCATATTTGTTGTGTAGTTTAAAGGAAATAGTGCCTACAGTGGCTTTAGGTTTAGTAAATACTCAGTTTATGACATGTTCAGTTGCATGACATGCAATTCATCATCTGACTGCGTGTCTTACATTGTACTGTCGTAGGCAGTACCGCAGTTTCTTTAAGGCAGCAGATCGGTCTTCTCCCCACACAACCAGCTTGGCGATCATCGGATCATAATGTGCAGACACCTCGTCCCCTGAAAACAAGCACAGGGAATAAAACACACACATGCACTGTGTCAGCGATAGAGCTCACATACATTTTCTACTTGCTATACCAGTGTGATTGTAACATCACTGATGAACAAATGGAGCAAGACCAGCCTGTAATATCCAAACAGTCACTGTAGTGATTTCAAGACTGCAGTTACCAGAAATACTCATTTTGCTGGATCTTTGTACTTAAAACCTTTCTTGATCTTAGTTTTGTGCATAATCAGCCAGACAAAAAGTGGCACATTGGACACTTAGTTCCTTAAAACTGAGTCATGAACAACTGAAACAATCCACATAAACACCAACACAGATTTAGATGCAGACTCCCTACCATCCCTGACTCCAGTCTCTATGCGAGTGTGTTGGTCTGGTGGAGGGGTGGAGAGATGCAGCAGAGGCCCCGCCCCTGGGAGGAAGTCATTGTTTGGGTCCTCAGCGTAGATACGGGCCTCAAAAGAGTGTCCACGTAAAATGATGTCATCCTGGAGGAGAGGCAGGCGCTCCCCTGCTGCCACCTGGAGGAGATTTACAAAGAGATTAAAAAAAACATATCTTTTACTTCAACTGGCTGTAAGCATTCCCTCCCTCTTTTCGTCCTCTCTTTCTCTCTCACCCTGAGCTGCCACTCCACCAGGTCAGTCCCTGTGATCATCTCAGAGACGGGATGCTCCACCTGCAGCCTGGTGTTCATCTCCATGAAGTAAAAGTTGTGCTGTGCGTCCATTATAAACTCCACCGTACCTTCACAGGAAGAAAAGCAATAAATGTCAGTACTGTGTGTGTTTCTTTTGTGGTGAGATGTGTGCGTGTGATTGTGTGTGTGTCTCACCTGCCCCGACGTAGTTGACAGCCTTGGCTGCTCTGACTGCTGCCTCTCCAAGTTTCCTGCGAACCTCAGGACTGATACCAGGCTGAAAAAGAATAAGAATACAGTCAAAATACTGTACAATACTGATACTTTCTCAAAGTAACTTCTACAGGTCCCTCACCCCGGGTGCTTCTTCTATAATCTTCTGATGTCTCCTTTGAATGCTGCAGTCCCTCTCAAACAGATAAACAGCGTTGCCGTGCATGTCCCCAAACACCTGAACCTCCACATGTCTACAGCAGACAGAGGGATGGAGGAGTAAGTGAACAAGTTCATATTTTACGGCGCATGAAAAAACATAACAAGGTGATGCAACTGTGAGCAGTGAGCAGCATGAAGAAGTGAACTTTACCTGGGATCCTCTACAAACTTCTCAACCAGCATGACATCGTCGTTGAAGGATTTTCTGGCTTCTCGTCTTGCAGACTCCAACTGCTCCAGGAAGTCTGAGTCTGACCGTGCAATACGCATTCCCTGAAAACACACACACACACACAAACACACACAGTTATTTCATATTTCCTTCAGTTAGTTTATCAAAGTCATTTAGACCTTCTCACGTCCTCTCACCTTCCCGCCTCCTCCTCGGACTGCCTTGATCATCACAGGGTATCCTATCTGGGCAGCCTCTGCTTGCAGCCTCTCATTTGATTGGTCCTCGCCATGGTAACCGCCAATGATTGGCACCCCAGCAGCTGACATGATGTGTTTGGATGTGCTGAAAAAGGCAGACAAAGCAATAAAGGTACGTTGACTTTTGTTCCTAAATGTACTTGTGTTTCCATGTTGCTTTGTCTCTTCAATATTACTCCCTGCAATTCTTCAACAGTGATCAATAATGTTTTAAGGAAGTTCTTTTAGTTTACCGATATTTGATTAGAGCTAACTGGAGAGAATTACAGAAATGTTCATTGTTTTCAGTAAGTGTGCGTTACCTTTTAATGCCCATGTCTCGGATGGCAGAGGAAGGTGGCCCAATGAAGATGATGCCTTCCTGTTTACAGGCCTCTGCAAACTCTGTGTTTTCTGACAGAAAACCGTAACCAGGGTGGACCGCCTACACACACAAACACACCTTCTCAAACACCACATTCAACAACATCAAAGCCTCTTGCTGATTTACAAAGAGGGAGAAGAATAATTCAACGTGAACAACAGCTAAATGAATTAAAAAGTTCTAAACATTAAAATATATAATTCCCTTTGAAGGTGTTCCTTTGAGCAGCACTTAAGCAAAGTGACAGCATCACTTTTCTAAAACTCTACACAACATACAGAGGATTACTCACATGTGATCCAGACTTCTTGGCCACTTCCAAAACTTTCTCCATAGAGAGGTAACTCTGCTGGGAGGGTGGAGGGCCGATGTGGTAAGCTTCATCTGCCTGCAGAAACAAACAAAGCGAAACCAGCTGCAGAGAGCAAAGACGAGAAGCAGAGGACTACAGATACTAAAGGATGCGGCTGTTTCTGCGAGACAGAGCTGTCCAACATCTCACCATGGCCACATGCATGGAGTGTCTGTCTGCATCACTGTACACAGCCACGGAGCGGACGCCCATCTTTTTGGCCGTGCGCATCACACGACATGCGATCTCTCCTCTGTTGGCGATCAGCACCTTCTCTATTCGGCCAACCCCTGGATGAGACACGGTAGACGGTTAAGTGATTATTTCTAAAATGACAACAAAACAGTGAATATTAAAATAAAACACTAATTAGTATCACCTCTCACTGATTACATCAAAACAGCAAAAAATGTTAACTGTTAAAAATTAACTGACATTTGTGGGAATAAAGTTGTACTTGTTAATATGCATCATAACAATGATAAATGGTATTTTTAATAATCCAGTACTCAGTTATGTCCTTTATCAAGCAAAAATACCAAATAACCTCTGCCTCCTGTTTTTCAAATGTGAAAATGTTGCTTTTCTCTGTTGTATCTCAGTGAAACCTGAACATCTTCAGGTTTTGATGAAACAACTAGATTCTGTCACGTCGGGCTGAATGACATTCATACATTTTCCTCTTCTTTTCTTGCATTTTATAGACCAAAAGATTGCTAAATTCATAATCCACACATCAGTGGTATTAAAGCTTTAATAACACAGGCTCATTCAACAGGACAGTTAATATCTGAATCCCCAACAAATCCCAAACTTCTTTTACACTGAGTTTAGAAAACGTCCCCAAAGTGAGCTATAAAAGGAAATCAGTGACAAGTAGAGCTTCAAATAAATTTATTTCACACTTGTTTGTAATGTTAGATGGAGGATTTCCTCCACTCACCTCCTGAAACGAACCTCACGCCTCTTTTGGTCCATGACAGCTTCCTGAGGAGAGACAGCAGCTTTATTTTCACTCCTCTACAAGGCTGTGAAGGGCAGATCTGACACAATACAGTGACTGATATATGAAACAGAGTTTGTTACTACAGAGCAAAAAGCCTGCACAGCTGAGCTTCACAGTGACAGTCAGTGAAGGCTGGTGCATCCACAGCAGTGACATTAGCAGCTAGCAGCAGGTTTGCTACCTTTATTTAACCTTGCTCAGCTCTCATCTGATTCATCAGCTTGCATGATGACAAACAAACATCAGCACGGCGATGTCGAGGCGAGAAAACGACCTGATTAAATACAGGCCAGCAACCTGTGGCAGATGATTTTATACAGTGTGTGTGTCAATGATAAAACAGCAGCACAAGTACATCTACTAGGTGTTAGCTCAGGCAGCTAACACTTGAAGGCTGGAAGATAATGTTAAAAAGAATGAAAAATAAAAGTTGGTGATGGGAGTAAACACTGAGGAAGAGCAGATCACAGCAGCTACGAGACGCTTTGATGTACTCACTGTGTGAATATCCTCAGACCCTGCAGAGTTGGGAAACTCAGAATAACAGCAGCCATGGCTACTAGCAGCTGACGCTAGCTGACTGATAGCTGAGGGGGAGAAAAGCGAAGCGGTAATTCACTCAACCTCTCATAAATGTTTGTTTCGACTTTAAAAGAAACAAACCACTAAATTTAGAAATATAGTATTATTCAGGGCTTTAAAATGTCACCGTCACACTAATAAAATCGCAAAACGCCAGTAAATACCTATGTTATCTGTATTATCATTTTTGACCTGTCTAAGGACTCGTAGTTTCAGCAGCCAATGAGAGGGAAGGATATGGAGGTGGAGGGAGCTGCAGTTACTACAAACCACCCACAGAGGGCGGCATTTCTATGTTAGTGAATAAACATCACACAATGATTAAGTGAAGCCAGTTTTATTTTTTCAGCACCGAGAATTGCTTGTAAAATAATACAGAAATGAAAAAGGACATTTATAGTGGCTACAGCATTACCTTTGCAGATAAAATACAAATATATATTTCAATCAAAAAGCATGTCATTGTTCATTGCGCAAAACAGAAGCTGAAGATCTTTGAATGTTTAACTGTGATGTTCATTCAGCAATATACCAACAACACAGGTTCCAGACTAAATCCCAATATACAATATACTGGAATATTATATTATTACAATTTTTAAGTCCATTTGTTTTTACCAAACAGCAGCAAATGGAAGAAATCATTCAAATCAGAATGAAAGTGAAATGCAAAATGTAACACAGGTACATTCAAAGAGAAGTGAAGATTAAAAAAAATGACAATTAAAAACAAATGAGAGAAAAAAAACTGTCCAATAAATACATTATTTGCATTCACAGTCTGAATATTAGAGATGAGACTTTTTTTTTCAGGCACAAAAAGGTATATTGTGAGGGAGAGTTTTTTGATAACTTTTTTTCAGTAACTGAGAGTCTGAGATACTCTTACAGATGCAGTAAATCTCTATCCAGGCTCCAGCTGGCTCAGAGCCTGTCATATCCATCCCTGCGACGGTCTTTGATGAACAGGAAGGTCAGCACAGCGATCAGAATGAGACACACCACTGTGGCCCCGATGATGATGGGAATAACTCGCTTGTTATAGTCGGCCCAACACTCCACCTCTGAAACGTGAGACAGGAGGAGGAAAAAGGCAGCAAGCACAAAGAAGGAAATGGAGAAAGATGTAAGACGTGGAGTTTCATTTAACTAGAGATATGAACAATACATGCCAAAAGAAATTCTGCATCATTTCATGTATGTATAAAAAAAGGCTTCTGTGGCATTAGATCATATTTAAGCTATCACAGATATTTCTTTGTTTCATCAACCATTTGAACCACTCAAGTGTCCTGCTCCCAGAGAGCAGCGGTGCAGAAATACAGTGCTTTTAAACCAAGGCTTTTCCATCCTTTATGCTTGTGTGTAGCATCACTTAACAGTTAGCTTTAGTCTCAGAAGAGTTACTGCTGCAGTATCCTCTCTGGGCTTAAACACAGTCCAGTGTGATAAATTGTCACAGTATATCCAAGCTGACCTGTCTTCTCTATCAGTAAAAATGGGTCACCATCCAGTCATAAATCTATTAGAAATAAAGACGATAAAACCTGACACATGGATTGCAACCACTGTTTTATTGCTTCCCGTTTTAGAGACAGAGACAGAGATTCATCACAGCCTCCTGAGTGCCCTGCTGGACTGTGTTAAAGCCAAACAGAGTGGCAAGTTGTTATCAAACCTGCAGATTTTTATAAAAGTAAGAACATAACATGTAGGTAGTGAAAATACGTATTTATAATGCATTTGTATGCCAAATTAGTGCTCCCATTAACTTATTCAAATTGATATAAACACCAGAAAGAAAGCACAGACAAGATGTTCATGTTTAACATAAGGTGTGAGGAGTATTCTGTCTGTGTAAAGGAAATCACCTTAAGTCAAGTAATTCAATGAACTCAAATAAATTAAATAAAATGAAAGATTATAAACTATTCTTTGCTTGGCTTGGCTCTTTCATTATGAATTTTGTCCTTAAATTCCCAAAATAGTCATATTTTCGAGAGTTTTATATTCCTAACATGATTATAGGATAGATAGGATAAAGCCGCACTCATTTCTTCCTGCTTCACTGAACCCAAGCGATCAGCTCAGTCACCTTTTCCATACTGTCCGTTGGGCAGAGTGAAGGCCTGCATCTTCAGAGGAACCAGCTTGATCTGCAGCTCCGACGACATCAGAAGCAGATTCTCCGACTTGCAGTTGAAGCTCTGTCCGATCGCTGCCGAGAACAGCTTGTCGTGGTCCAACAAACCTGTGTACGTCTTATCTGGGAGGAAGAGACAGACACACACAGACGATCAGACTCTGAGTGTTTGCAGCATCAGTTGCTGTATGTCATCTGTCTTCTCGCCGCTGGTCTTACTGGCACATCCTTTGCAGATGGGCAGAGGAGACACATGAGCACTCAGCCTGGTGACATGAAACATGTTCTTTTCCTGGAGAAAAAAGTAAAGAAATTGATTAAAAAATAGAAAAACAACTTTATCCAAGTTTGGAAGACAAATGGATTCACTTCCTATGATGTTTTAATGAAATGAGCATTTATGTGGAAACTATATTCACTGAATATTTTACATATTTTTACATATACAAGAGGAAAGTTTTATGTTTTTTTTTAAATGCACAGCTTTTCTCATCTTTGTATTGTTGCACTTTTGCAGTCAAATGTCCAAAGACCTTTTCCCACTTAGTTTCTCACCAAACATGCCTCAGACTGAACATGTTCTTATCTTGGTACTGTAATGTTGAACTTTTGGCCTGCGACTGAGCTATAATGCCTGAACCTTTTCACCGAGCCAAATTAAAATGATTGGTACCAGGCTTATGTTGCACACTGTGTAACATTCTGCCTTAGCACACTTGTGTGTTGTTTTTTTTTCATATTTTTTTCCTTGTGTTGCCTCAAATTTGAAATCATGAACTACAGAATATCTTGCATTACAGGGTTACAGGTGTTGAATCTCTCTGGACATTGAACACATACAATTATATCACCATTCAGAGTCTAAATGAAGACTACTTTCTCACTCCTCTGCACAAAGCAGGAAACGGCTTGACAAAATGTTCACACCGCATCATAGGCCAGGAGCTAAACACTATACTACTTATAGACTTCAGAAAGAGGGACACAATATAACCCTAACCCTGCCCTCACCCTGCTAACTTTCTTTTTAGCATCCTCTTGATTTACAGTGGCAAGTTAACACAACCTGCAGGATGAACTCAGTTCCTTTTGCTTTGTAAAAATACTAATATCACATTTAGAAAAATACTCCACCACAACTAAAAGTGCATGCATTAAAAAACTTCATCATGCAGTAAAATGATTCCCATGGGCGTTTTACTATGATAAAAATATTACAGCTGCATTAACGTGCATGTTCTGTTTTACTGCTGTAGACCATTTTAACAAATGTTTACACTGTTGGCTAGTTTAACCTACAGCAATGCATCATGGCCTATAAGATAATCATGTGTTTGGTTTTCAGCTTTGTGATGATGCATTTTCCAGCTGATCCAAGGAGGATTTAAAAGGCCTCTTTAGCATAACAAGATGGAGAATCTTCTCAATGCACAAAGGAAACATTCAAAATAATGGTTAGTATGGTAGGCACAATACCTCCCCCTGAAATGAGATGCATTGTAAGTTTGCATAACATACACAAGTAGAGCACAAATGTTCTGAGAATTTCTACTTAAGTGCAGTACTTCAGTAAAAGTACTGTTATCTTCCTCCACCACCTGCAGACACACAGAGAGCATGCAAACATCACACCGAGGACAATGTGTAAGTTTAGCTGTGAAATGTGTCGTACCTTTCTGAAGGAGAGCTGCAGACTGGCAGCATTGTTTGGCAGCGTGAGAGAAAGAACAGCGTTCATTTTGCCACAGTAACCAGTGGTGCGGACCCTGGAGGGATCCAGGTTAAAATACCAAGTCTTCTGAAAGCACACAAGGGAGTTAAGTCACTTCATACCACTAAACAGTGTCACAGGTTAGTGTCTCGTCTCGCTTTATCTTATAGTTTTACCAAAAATGTGACAATATGAACACCTGTTACTTATTATTACTGATGAGTCCACACAACTGTCATTCCTTTAAAAAGAGCTGATGGTCGCTTTCCATTTTTACAGTTTGAACAGTGAAATGAACGTGTAACACCTCTCGCAGAGATGCTGACACACACACACACTTTGTGCTGAAATACTAGAAATTTACACACACACAGTGCTGAGCCAGTCACAGCCTCTGACCTTCTTTTCGATGATTATGTACTCTACTCCCATGGTGGCTTTGATGCAGGGTTTACCAGCAGGGTTTTTCAGCATGTAGGTCCCTGTGCACAAAACACATAGACACCCACACATGTTCATTAATACACAGAGACAAATACCAAAAATATCAACTTTACACTTGGCATAAGTATGTACTGTAACTTTTGAATATTACATTTCTGCAACATTCCTTCTTTATCGACTAACCCTGAGCCTGAAGCTGTTCTCTATGAGGAAACAACAAACACAGCTTGTGTTATTGCAGCCAACAGATCCCCCATTTATTCATTTGTTTCTCTCCTTTTAAACTGTTTTACATTTCACCTGAACGGTAGATATAATCTGTACACTCATGGTCATTGTCACATAAGTGTTGATCACACCTACTTCAGCCTCCAGTAACAACTTTCACAGATTTGAAGTTATAAAGCACATTAATGAGTTTTCGTACACTCACAGTGCCAACCGCCTTCAAAAAGCCACACAATATCAAGACAATCAACAAGACAGCTGCAGCCGACATGTCTTCTGAACATGTATGTTTTCCATGTGTTTTAGTTTGAATAGTTTGATGCTACTCTCATGTGCTTCCTCTGCAGCTTGCCTGGATCGCGTCGGTACTCTTTGAATTTTTCTGATTCCTTTTATATTAGATGGGTAACTGGTGCCTTTCTTTATATGTTTATATTTTCTCTGGCCTCGTGTGGTGTGCACCTATTGGAGGAATGGACTCAGACGGCTGCAAGACGGGACTGTAGATCTGAGCCTTGGAGGGCGGCTTGGAGTCAGAGGCAGGCTGGACAGAGCTGTCATTCCTCTGGAGGTGGACACCTGGTGGGGAAAGAAACAAGTCAGTCTCAATATCTGTCTATCACCTGATGTGTTTATTGTTATATAAAGGTCGCATTTCAAAATCAATAAAATAGTACTGCTGTTTTATATGATTTGGTTTTAAACCATTGCGTGTCTTTATGTCTTAAAACTGAAGGAGGGCCTCCTCCTCTGACCACTCACATGTCACCACATACACATGAAGTCCAGCAGACACAGCAGACTACATGTGGCAAGGAAGTTATCTGACCAGAAACCCTAAAAGATCAACCAGCACTCAGACATGCAGAATAGTTTTGTGTGCATCAATAACTACATTATAATTTGAATAAATACAACTTTTACACCATTAGAGCACAAGATGCGGGACAAACTTTAGTTGAGTTTCTTCTTATATTTTCATTAAATAAGCATTTAATCAAATTATGAGCAGCTTGACAGCTTTTGAACCTGGTGCTTTCAGAGGCCCTGTAGAACTGGGGCCACAGAATTATGGAACAAGAAAAGTTTTCAAAAAGTCAAAAAACAATTTAGTTCTCAGCTTTCTGCTGCAAGATTCATTTTTGGGGATAGCTGAGTCTGTCTCGGCTTTCTTCTACACTTTACAGTATCTACACCTTCACAATAGCACATAATACAATAACATCTGAAACCTGCAACTGCTTCTAACTTTTTGAATTTGTTGAACTCAGTATAGCTACAGTTTATAACGACCTGTGTATAACTCCACATATGACTGATTATTGTTAATGTTCTCTGTATGTGTGGCATCTATTGCATGTTCAAGGCAAACAATGTTTTGTGATTTGGGGCTTTTAGTAAATACATTTTCATTTTAATTTTGAATGTTTCCCCCCTTTTGACACGATTACCTTGTTTTTAAAAACTCCACTTTCAAAGATAGTTGAGAAGAAATGAGTGGCTGGTGGGAGCAAATTTTCACTGTATGAAAACACGCCGCTTTCTGTTTGCTTAAACCACAGATCAGGATTGACGGAAACTTAAGACCACCGACTTGACGTGTGCAGAAACCATGATGGCCTCATATGTGACAAGTGAGCAGTAACACTTGTCCCCCTCAAATGTTCACACATAACTATAGAACAATGATAAAACATCATGTCTCTCCTCAGGAGTTCAAAGTGAAAAAACATTTCATTTTATTTCATTTAATTGTCTTCACATATTTATTCATCTTCTTATTTTTTGTTTCATTTTTGGGACAAAAACAATGATAACTGTGAGGAGACTTTCAACCTTCATCTACAAAAAAAAGATCTCCCCTAAATTCTGAATTTACAGAGAAGTTA
Organism: Amniataba percoides; assembly: GCA_037176925.1. NCBI lineage: Eukaryota > Metazoa > Chordata > Actinopteri > Centrarchiformes > Terapontidae > Amniataba > Amniataba percoides. The sequence continues at coordinate 5,673,311 of JBAJHX010000106.1, forward strand.
CAGAGAAAAGACACAGAAAAGTGAGAGACTTAAGAGGATGAGAGGATTATCAAACCTACCTGGAATAAAAGCAGCCAGGAAGAAAAGAGCCCATCCACCTGTGTAAGCCTTTAGCATCATAGTTAACAAAGAGAAGAGAAGAACGGATTAAGGCTGCAGCAAGAGACGACAAGTGCAGTTACGAGAGGCGCAGCTGTGGTTTGGCTCGTCAGTGTGAAACTGCTGAACACCTTGACGTTTAAATGAGTTGTGGGGAGGAAGTGAAGCGTCACAGCGGGCGGGTGGAGAACTGCACTAACACCTCTGGTGGAAACTTGAATGTCTGTCAAACAGTCAAACCGTGGAGGCCCTGCAGTCACAGAGTGGTCCACACATGACTCAAAACTCCACAAACCACACAACAACAAAACAAACTCCAAATGAAGTTCCCTGCTCCACAACAAAAGTACTCACATGGAAGAAATAAACGATTTAAGGGTGAATTCTGGAGTCTCTACATGCTGTCATAAAAAATATTTAATGTTTTTCTTTTTTTGGTCAGCAGTAAACAGATGCACAACACAGAAGAGCCTTAAAGGATTTACATTAAAAACCTCTTAAAAAAAAGATGAGTTTTTAGTGATTTTACTGCTTTAAGACTCATAAAACAAATGAAATGAGGAACAGTTCAGCGCTTTCTGGCTGAGAACTTGTGTGTCACTAATGTGTGCATTCCTGTAAATTCTGCCGCTGTGTCCCTCTCTTCAGCGTCACACCTCCACTTTTCCAGCCCCTGCAGTGTTATTCTTCACCTGTCCACCAGATGCCCTCAGAGTTTTCTGCTTTTTTTCTGCCCTGCACCTCTTTCCCCTCACCTGAACTTTACCCAGACACAGTGCTGAGAAAAATATAGAAAGAATATGATATGAAAACACATTTTTCAATTCAAAAAAACTTTTTGTCTTTTTAACTTTTTGTACTAAAAAGCACATTTTACTGTTCTCTGCTCTGTTTTGTGGCCCCCCGCTTATGCTGTTTGTAAGTGTAGCACACACAGTATTTCTTGGTGCATATGTGACCACAAGAGGGCAGAATTGTTCTCTGACAATTCTTCCCTCTTCTACCTTTTTTACACAATCACACTTCTGTTATCCTTTACAGTCTCAAGAACATACTCTTACTCTGCACCTCTCGCAGTGGAGCTGGAGTGAGAGCCGGGGGGACACGTGGGAGAGATTTTGGCATGCTGTCATGCGTTGGCAGGTAAGTTGACCTTGCTGTACTTGTGTGCAGTAAACTTTGTGTAATCCTGTAATTACACAGAAGACAAAGCAAACACAGTGTCTGTATGATACACCTGTGTGGAGCGCAACATCTGAGCACATTTCACCTCATCTCACTGGAGGGGAAACCAGAGTGAAGGCTAAAGGTCGACAGGGACAAAGTACCAGTTAAAATACACAAAACACACACCAAGCACACACACCAAGCACACACACACACACCAAGCACACACACACACACACACACACACACACACAATGGGCCCTAAAAAAGTATAATAAGGGATCTTTTTGACACCAAACAGTCAGTGCAAATTAAGTCTAATTTACATAGTTTCTTTTGGGTGTGTGTGTGTTTTCTCCCTCACTGTCACTAATGAAGGAAGTCAGTGCATCTCCTTACATGCTCTTTTCTCTTTGATACTGACTGTTGTATTGACTGGACAGGTAGGAGGGCAAACAACCGAGCAAACATTTACTCTCTTTTTACCGACCAAGCGTTTCAAGCATTAATGTGTGTGTGTGTGTGTGTGTGTGTGTGTGTGTGTGTCCTAGGTGCCCTCCTGTCCCCTGTGTATGTGTCTATCAGCTTGTCATCATCTTTCTCAGGATTCCCACCCACACTTTCAGTAGAAGTTCACTCAGTTGTCCGTCCCTGTGTGGAGAGGAGTCCAGTTTTTCCGACCAGCAGGAGCGACAGCAGGCCTCCACCTGCAGAGACTGTAAGTACTGTTTTATTCAGCAAATTTAAAGCCTTTTAAGAGCTGTTCAGTTGAAAAAAAGTTAGAAAACAAATACGTAAACTGACCCAGCTGACATTTGGTGGTCATTTGGACAAGAAATGCACTTACGTCATGCTGACAAATGTCCTGAGCTGCTGTGATAGTTACTGTTGTCTTCTCCTCGTTCCAGAGCAGAGCCAGACATCCATCAGGATCAGACGATGAGGAGCGGAGCGGGACTGTGTGTACTGGGCCTGCTGTGCCTCCACAGCTCAGTCTTTGGGCAGGTGAGGAGAAAAGGGTCAGAAATCAGAGATAATATTAGAGCAACAGGTGAACTGTCAGAATGCTAAAGATAACAGCTATGGTGGGAAAAGTGGTCAGGTCCTAAAGGAGCAATACCACTCCATAAAAATAGTCCACTATAGTACAAATAGAAGTCCTACATTCAAAAGTTAAGTTAAAAAACATATGAGCATATTATGATGATTATGCCACCCATTTGGATCTGGTCACACCTGCAGTGTTGTATATTTCAATAATTCCCAAACGTATTGGCTCATGACCCTTGAAAGGAAAGCAATGTCAACTTGCATGCATAGTCTTATATGAATAAAAGTAGATAGGTAGTTTAACCTTACATACTTTTGTGCAGTTAAATCTCTAGAAAAGCGTCATATTTTATAATATGGTCACATGTTTTGAGTGTAATACTGAATCTGTAAAGTAAGTAGTGACTATACATGTCAGAAAAATGTAGTGGAGTGGCAAAAGATGCAAAACAATCAGATAAAGTGTAAATATCACAAAAGCTTATGTGAGTAAAAGTCCTTTGTTACTTGTTTGTCACAGGTTGTCTCTTTACAGGAGCCACCAGCATATTGATATAAGTGAACTTTTCCCCTCTCAGGCGGTTTAATTTAACAAAAGATTACAGGCGTAAGAATGACCAGCAGTTCACAAGAAAAAGCAAAGACTCTGCAGCACAAACGCATTTTCCATTATAATTCTCCTTCTCCAGGAGACGACGGAGGTCCAGCCTGGCGTCCTGATCTTCTGTGACGACCCTTCTGTGGAAAAGGCCGTCAACAGCGCCGTGCACAAGTTCAACGAGAAGATAGTCATGGGATACAAGCTGGCCCGCTTTCAGATACTTACAGCCAGCAAGGTACTGTGATTACAAAGAAGATGTAGCTTTCTGCATGTTCACCTGACATTTGATGGACCAAGTCTTAAAGACAGAATACTGCAACCCCATATCCTCATAACATATATATCTTTTGTGAGTGGTTAATTTTCAGTGTTTCAGTTTTGTTGCGTTAATACATTGTTGTAGCTGTTTTAGCTGTTCGTATACAGTCATTGTCATAAAAGGGCAATAACATTTAGAGAAAGTTCACAGGGACACAGTGACTCTGGGCTACAGGAGAAGGGTTTTATACTAATTTCATACTGCTTATAGAAGATATGATATTATTTCTCATCTGCACACAATCTTATGAGCTTCTTATATGTTACGCCTGTACAGTTTTAATAGAATTTATTAGTATTATTGTTGCTAATCATTTTAGTGTCTGTCAGACAAAAATAATGTGAAAAAGATACATTATTTACATAGAAAAAGTAAATTATTTCAGTGTTTTATTAAATATTTGGGTGTGAACAGATCTGATTTAAAATCCAAATCTCACATTTCACAGTAGAAACTGGAAAGTGATGAAACAAGATGACGATTACCACAAATTCTAGGAAAACATTTTCAGACACTTTGACCTCCGGTACACACTGACTGCGTGTGTATTCTATGTGTGTGTGTGTGTGTGCAGTCGGAGAATGGCTCGGACTCGGTGTACTCGCTGCAGTTCACCACCAGGAGGAGTGACTGTCCAGCTGAGAATAACACACCCTGGACAGACTGCAACTATCTGCCCACTGGACGCAAGGTAATCACGATCAGATGAAATACAGCACATAATCGTGCTCCGCACAAAAGTGAACTCAGCAGTGACAAAGAGCCTTTAAAATCCTGCATTTACAATTAAACAAATTAAAATGACCTCTAATGTAAACATTTAGACCATGTATGGAGTTTTAACTGGTTATAATACCACTGCCTCTGTGTAACCTGCATAAGCAAACGAGAGCAACAGTGAGAAGAGTTGCCATTTTTTCTAGTTTCTAATAATTATTCTCAATGTCTGCAAATTTTCCTGCCAAATCAGACTAAACTGTGCTACCACCTTTGTCCACAGGGGCCGCCATAACTCAAAATGGAAAGTTCCATATAGCTGCTTTAAACTAAAAACCAGTTGTTTTCCTGTGTACTCAGACTGAGATTATATTAATCAATGATGGTAGCAACATTTAATGTAAAGGTTTGGAATAAAAATAATAATGTAACTAATAGAAATTTATAATCACGTCATATCATCATCATCTGTTTTTCCTCCAGGAGCCCATTTCATGCAATGCCACAGTCTACATGACAGAGAGCGAAGCAGACACTCGACAGGTGGACTGCCTGCTCGGTAAGTCAACAAGATTATCTTGTTTAGATTTGGGTGGATAAATCCAGAATCGGGTTACTGTTTTTTGACAATTATGACACTGGCACAATTAGCTGCGAGTAAAGAAATAGTTCAACATGGTTTCGACCAAAATATAAGCACGTGAGACATCTTTTAACCAACACGGAGCCTAACTCCATGGAGTAAAAAAATCATCCACACTGCCTAAGGCCTCTAATCAAACATTTTATGAACACCTCATAAACAGTTTTCAACTAAACCAAATGCCACAGTAACATAGTCAGCCAGCATCTGTTAAACTCACAAATTAATCCTTAATCCGGATAAAAACTGCAGTCAGACTGTTTTAAAAAGGGGTTATGTGCTGTGATGTGACCTGGAGCAGTGACTTCCTGCTTTCTGTTGCTTGGCAACTGTTCCCCACCAAATCTAATACTTTGTTATATAATACCTACTAAAAGTGTAACTTCGTGTTTTTTTACACTTTGGTTTTGTATGGATTAAACAAAAGAGATTAATTATGAAATTTGATGGACTTTTGTTGCTTTCAGAGTGAGACATGCTAGCTGTTCCCCTTTGTTTCCAGTCTTTATGCTAAGCTAAGCTAACTAGTTTGTGGCTGCAGATCAACATTTGGCATAAAGTCAAACGAGTATCAATCTTCTCTTCTAACTCTTGGCCTGAAAGCAAAACAGCACCTTTGCCTGAAGCTGTTTCTCCATTATTTCTTAATGTGAATAATGTCAATCTGAATAATTATAATCCAGGACATTTTCTAGTCTCCTTCCGTTTAATGAGAGAAGTGAAAAGTCCTCCCAGCACAATGTGATCCTGTGTGAGTTTCGCAGCAGGGACCTCTGCTGCATCGCTTCAGTCCAGCCTGTTTATCAGAGGAGAGCATATTCCTCATTAAGAAAACAGTGAGTCATTGAGGAAAATGTACACTGGTGGGTGCAGGGGATACTGACGGGGCTGATTGTGTAATATATCAACACAATCTGCAGATAGGAAGAGCACAATATTAACTTATCACACCATAAAAGGCAGAGGCAGTCTAGACTTTAATCTGTTTGTCTGACCAGCTCACTGTCCGTCTGCTGTAAATAAAGTCTGTGTTTTCTGTATCTCAACATCCAAAATGATTTGCAGCATTACAAAGGTTCACCTTGGAAAACTCCTCTGTTTTAATTTAATTCATTCAGATTAAAGTCACACTTTTACCTGCTTCAGCTGTATGTGGCTTTTGAGAAATAAATGGTTTCAAACTTTTGGCATTAAAACAGGCAAAGTAAACAGGCTGCACCATCACCTGTTTATTCTTCTAATAATAAAGATAGTCTCCCAATATGAGCAATTATGCCCTTATATTATATAATAAGACAACTTACAATAACGTCAGATTTATTTGGACAAACAATATGGTGTCCTGGAGCAAAGGTCATTGGAAGTCAATGGGCCCAAGCTTAAAAAACATGCAAGCAGCTTTACTACAAGCAAATAGAATCGATTGTACATGATAAAATAAAAATGTTTATCATGCTTTCACTTCTAGAATTATGGATTATTTTGGCCAGGCTGCACTGACTGTTGATTATTCCATTTGTATGTTTTTTTATTTAGTTTCGACCAAAAACTTTTTGTGAACATTTTGAATTTTATCTGAACACCATTTACATTCATTGATGTGATTGTGCTGGTTTAAACCATATTTAGAGTCATATTTAAGGTTAATTTTAATCTCAGGTTTGAATTGTATCTGGTTTGTCTGTTTTATTTGTTTATGATTGGAAACTTATCAATCTTGGATAATCAGTGTCCTGGCAGCAGAGTTTACAGTCTCATACATTATTCCTCTGCATCGATTAACTCTGTAAAAAGCACAATATTTATGAGGTGACCATAAACGTCCTGAGACGTCACTCGTCTCTCTCCTCTGCAGATGATCACATCGTCCCAGGGAAAGTTTCCTGTTTGGGCTGCCCCATGGAGATCGCTGAGGACTCGGAGGATCTCAAGGGTCCTCTTGTCGCCTCCATCTCCAAGTATAACTCCATGTCTGACTCCACCCACCTGTTCACCCTGCACAGTGTCGGCCACGCCACCAGACAGGTACACACGGGGTGAAATGAAGGGGGGGGGTCAGGTGAAGACTCTGTGTCTTCTCCACTTCCTGTTTTTATGTCTCCCTGTAGGTGGTCGCAGGTTTCAGGTTCAAGCTGCGGTTTGATATGAGGAAGACCACCTGTCCAAAAGACGAGCACAAAGACCTGAACGAGCTGTGTGTCCCTGACGAGGAGAACGTGGTAAGCATGGGCTGCATGATGACATCATCTTCATCATCATCATCTTCTTCTTCAGGCTTATTTGACCTGATCTCTCTTGTCCTGTTTTATGTGTGCAGGAGTTTGCCAACTGTAACTCTACAGTGGACGTGGCACCGTGGAGACTTGTGCCCCCGCAGGCCCACATAGAGTGTGAACCAGGAGCACTGCCACCCATGGTGAGACCCACACTTCACAAAAGATCCACACATGAGACACCAGTTTCCTTCTTTTAGTGTTTAATCAGGCCTTTCTGGACACTGAGTGTTTGTCCAACAAGCTGACAAACACACAGCTCCAACTTATCATCTTTTAAATTGCTCTGGTGAGCGAGTCAGGGTAAAATTACATTAGCTTCCACCTGATAAACCCAACATCCACTCTTATTTTATAATGTTGGAGACAAAGAAATTATTACAATAGCGGGCAAGAAATCTCAATGCTAGTTTTGACAAAGGAGATACAGAAAGGAAGATGATGACTGAGAGCTTGTATGTTCGGTAGTAATAGTGACAATGACATAAATATATTACTTCCACAGTGTAAAATGGGTTTTGATTTGATTTTTTTTTAATTTGTTACACTTAGATACTGAAATTCCCAAACTCTTCAGTCAGAAACGTTTCACACATTCACCAGTCTTCATTCACATGGCGTTTACTTTTCCTCAGCTGTTCACCAGGCGCCGTCCTCCCGGCTGGTCTCCACTCAGGAACTTCCTGTTTGACGTCGCCCCGCGTCCATCCACGGCGTCCCCCACGGCGCCCCCCACCAAGGCCTCGACCAAAGAAGAATCTTCCGAGGAGGACACCACAGTCTCCAAACTCTTGGCTGCTCCAGACGTTGCCCCGACGGCAGGCGCCGAGAATGACAACCCTTTCCACTGCCCCTCCAAGCCCTGGAAAAATTTCAGTCCGGTCATTCCTGATGTGTCTGCTGCTCCCACGAAGGCCTCCACAGAGCCTACAGCAGACGGGCTCCTCAAAGATACTGACCTGCTGGCATGAATGTTCTCCTCAAGGGAGCCACATTTATACATGAAGTAATCTCCCCTGTCACACTCTCCCAACAGATCTTTCTGGGTTCATTTTGTAGACTAGTTCTCTATTATACTGGCTTACATTTAGTTTAGGATTTTTTTTTATTTTATTTTGAGGCATGTTGCGCAGATTTGAAAGTATAAAAGCAAAAGCCGTTGGGCCCTGTAACTCCTCAGAAAGCACTGGAAAAAAAAAGGACGGGAAGATGACGGAGCTCTACACTGTAAAGGGAGGAAGTCCAGTGTCAGTTTGATGGCAGTTTCCTTTGAGTTAATAAAGTGATTGAGTGCCCTTTGTGTCAGGCTACAATACATAGATGTATCAGATATAAGAAAGCGGTGGAAAAGAATATAGGCAATGTGTCATTTTCACAGGGAAAAACAATAAAACAAAAATTGATTCTGTGTGCTGGCTTTATGTGTGAGTTAAAATGCAGCTCATCATTAATTCCCTGCAGAGCTTTTCATTCTGGTAACACCTCCTGAAATCACCTCCGTAATATATTCAGCTTTGTTTCATCATAAGGCAGAGTTCACACTGAGTTTGTGCCCCCCGACATGCTGTGCCATGACTTCACCTTAACACAGTCAAGTACAAAATTAATGGTGTTTTTCATGTTGTTATTTTTCTAAAAGGAATAAACAAAAATGTTAAACTGGAAAAAAATTAACAAGTGAAAAAAAAAACATTTAGTCATTATAAATTAAATTCCCTGAAATAAAAGAGTTTTAGAAATGGGAAGCCTGAAAATACATAAAAATCAACTATTTAAGTGGTTAGAGTTGAACACGGAGGAGCAGATTTTACAAAATACTTAGTAAATTAAACATTGCATTATCCGTCAAAGTAAGATTTTGGCAGCCTGCTGTACTGACAAACAAGAGAAGACAGTGTTTGAGCAAACACAGCTGGGTGAATGTTTAACAAATTTATTTGTACATCTTCACAGAACACTCAGGTGACCAGTCAGTCAGTTGGGGTACAAACCTTTACTCTGTGACCAGGGAGCCAAAACGAAACACAACATACATTTATAAATAAAAATGCAGGTTATTGTGAGGATGTCCTATGAACTGTTCCTACAGGGAGCAAACTTAAGGCATTCAATTATAAACGTCTGATGGCTGCTTAGCAGACTATATAAAAAAACAACAGCAAGAAAAAAAACCCCAAAAACAAACAAAAAAAGGGGAGCAAGACAAATATTCATCTTTTCCCAATCTCATGCAGGTAGGCTGTGAAAAACAATACATTGGCCCGTTGTACATTCATTCATAGTATTGGTGATCTTTCTGACAGCATGGTATGTTATGGAAATATATTATTGACACACTGTTATGTTATTCAAAGCACTGCATACAGAAAAGAACATGAAACCACAGACCATTTACTCAATATTTCTCTTAAAAGTGAGAATCTGGGTCAGTTGCTCAAAAGTGATCACCAGTGATCAGTAATCTCAATGATGGTCATGTTTGCTCTTTAATGAAATGCTAATCTTCCTCCTGGAAGTGTAAAGAATTGTAAAGAACCCTCTAATCTACATTTGATTAGTTTAAAGCCCATTTAAAGGCTTTATAAAAACACAATGTGTTCAAACAAGGGCAGCCCACAACTGTGGGTTTGGCAAAGTTTTGAACAGTTTTACAGAAAGAAACAAAGATCTGCAGCCAGATCATATTATCTAAGTGTTCACGTTATTATGTCCACTGTCTGAGCTGGAATCAAAGCTCGTTTTACATGATCATATTAGCACGGGCAAACTGAAGAGTGGATGAATGAAAATACAGTTTCCCTCTTCTCTCTGTTAAACTTCACAGAAAATGTATTGGGTATTTTTCATGAAGGGGCTTAAATGAGATCATTTTCAGCTTCGGCTCACTTAGCGGAACAGCAGGTGTAATAAATCTGTATTAATATGCGATAGTCGGACTCCTGCAGACAAGATGGCTTAGCAGCAGAGAGAGAGCCAGTTTACCTGATGCTGTGAGAGGCAGATTTGTCAACTGCTGAGCTGAGACAGTTAATGCAGATAAAGCTTAGGTGCCATCAAAGCCTTCACTTGAGGGAGGAAATACTAGTGCAACACTTACTGCAGAATTCCAGCACCAATTCAGTGCCAAGGTCGGAGAGAACTTTGAAAACAAACAACCACTCTGAGAAGACGTGAGAAGTATCACTGGACGGTCCTCTGATTTTGAGGCTGAAGATGAAAATCTAAGATTATTTAGTCTAATTAAATCCTGTAAGATACTTTGTCACAGATCTCACCGCACCCAGTCTGAGAAAATTTGAACTCAATTCAGTCCCTTCATAAGTTCAAGAAGTAGTCATGTCTCCACTCTGAAAGGTAGGACTGTAGCATCAATAACAACCTGTGCACATTCAGCGCTTAAGTACAGTACAACACACACACACACACACACACACACATAATCAGTACTAAATAGACCCTGCACTCCTTCATCTCCACTTTAAACCAACAAAATACAGCTGTGGTTCTGATTGGTGACATTTCAAGTAAAATGTTTACAACTTATGTATGAAAAAAGTTCTCCCGTTTCCCCTCCGTTTCCTTACAAACGATGCAAAACTTCAGCATTTCTTTTTTGTTTGTTTTTCCTTCTCTGGCACAGTCGGACCAGTGGGGGGAAAAACAGAGGGTTTACAAAACACTTACAGACACCATCACTTCAACAGTTAAGTGTCATCGCACAACGACACGTGGACATACATACATACATAGTGTGGCTTTTCATTGGGGCCTGCCAATGAAGCTCTGCAACCTGCACAGAGAGACAATTAATGCATATGCACATACACAGACACACTCAATCCCTTTCTCTCTCCCTCACACACACAAACACACACACCTTAAGGGATACATGAGAAAGCATACTAAAGATAAAAACACTGCAGGTTTGTCACACATGAAGCCTCCCATAGAAAAAGAGATTGGACTGTAACTGTACATACATACTGCTTAATGCTGCTTTAATACATCACACATTCGGGTAATGCTGCTGAGAAACATGCATACTAGGCTAGCTTTCTTCTTACAGAGTCCTCTTGGACAAAAAGGCATTGAGAACTACAATTTAAGTGCATCTTTTTTTTTTTTTCCCTCTGTCACTGATATGCCTTAATGCATGATACGATCCCAGCGTTAGCTTTCACAGGCCTCGGCGATGCCTGATTTGGCACGTTTGGAAAAAGAGGGAACAGTGGGGAGGAGAAGAGCTCTCTGCTGACAACCTACTGTACGTTCTGTGGCGCTGCATCTGACTTCAGAAAGGAAACACGGAACGCTTCGAAAACGTGACGAGATGAGTGCATGTCATAATACATTCTAGCCATTAATGTTGCAATAACACAACGGCGCGCGCACGCACACACGTGTACAGGTGCGCCACATCGGAGCAGGCCACAGCTTTGGCTTTTCAGTACAATCAAGAGTTGAACTGGCAAAGTGCAGACTTTTTTTTTTCGTCTGGCAGAGTTTCATACTGTGGGGTTACTAAGACAACAATTTAGCTTGGAGCATGTTCACGTGTCTTTCTAGGTTCACTGTGAGGGCGTCAGGGGCTTGTGAAGCTGCTGAGGCACCATTTTGTGTGAAATATGACATTCTTTCACACCAGACAAGATGTTTTCAATTAAACAAAGCTGTTCTGTGTTTATTGTTAAAAACACTTTTCTTAGTATTAATTAAAAATAAAAAGAGAGACAAGCCATCTATGTTCTACTTTAAAAACACAGTAAAGCAGTGAAGAAGTGTTCATTTTTATATCAAAACATTCCTTTCTCTCTCTGAACTTACACTTAGGAGTGTACACTGATGGACTAAATGCTCAGCGAAATGGGATTGTGATGATTATCTTACTCGCCCCATCATGTGAAAGCGCACTTGACAGTTAGCTGGTGGCTCATACAAGCTAACAGAGCGATATGATGGTAGGAGATGTCATGGAAACGTTTATGCGATCTAATAAAATTTGAAAGATCTGTTGAAATCTTTGTCACTGTATCTGTCATTTCACTGTGACTTTATAAAAAGGTGCAGAGCATGGCTTTAACAGTGCCTGGTAACAGGAAGCATGGCTCAAAGACTGCTGGGATATGAACTCAGTGGAAGGTGTTCTGGATAAAAAATATGTGATAAAAAACAAGTTAAAATGCACTTTGTCCATGAGTCAAGATCTTAGGGACATTCTAAGGGGGTTAGAGATACAAACAATACAGGTAAAAACTAGCCTTTTATCTTGCCGTCATGATTGGCTTTCTACAGCTTGTTTAGGCGGAGCTCGCAGGGCATAGCAGTGGAGTGTTGTGCTGTGACGCCAAGGCATTTTACCAACAGGAAGACGTGACATTCCCCTGGGCCACTACTCACCGTCATAATAGACAGCCAGTGGCTTAAAATAGGTCCCATTATTCATAAGATCTGAGACTGGCACTTTGACTCTTACCATTTTGCGTTCTCAAACAAATGAATCTTTAAAATTCCAAGTAGGGCTGCACATTAGCCATAATAAAACCAATCTGGCTGCTAATGAGATGTTTAACTTGAAAAGTGACAGAGGCGAAAAAGGCATCAGCAGTCATGATTTACAGAAATGAGCAAAGCTCTGTAATCGAGACAATAGAGGGGAGCTGTTGCACTCGTGGTCAGAAGGAGGAAGCAAATAGGTAAACACAAAGAGAAAAAAAATCCAAATATATTTACACAAACAATGGTGTGTTTTCAGGGTTCTGCCTGTGTATAAACTGAAAGAAACTAGATACATAAATAAATTTAAAAAGTCATAATAAATCTGTATATTATTCTGGTATTTCTAAGTGCTGCTTTCTGATAGAGAGGCATCATCTCCCTGAAGTTGATGCAAGAGTCTAAAGCTGCACAATCAGCGAGTGCTCCCAAGGGTGGAGTGCTTTTTCTCATTGAGGCCAGGGGAGACTGTAGAGTTGTGCAGAACAACCCAGACTCTTCTGCAGTTTTTGAACTTTTTTAAAATTTCCTCACAAAAGGGTTAAAAGCTGACGCTGAACCAGCTCAGGAGGGCGACTTCCCCACGAAGATGGTGGAAGCATAGAAGCCCCCCACGCTCCAGTACTCCTGGATCATACAACACATTGAAGTAACTTGTGTAATATTTAAGGTTACTTAGATAATTCTTTGTGCCCACGCGCGATCTTCTCAGCAGTGATAATATGATAATAAAAAAAAAAAACTGTTTCCCAAGCACTTTCATCCTGGGGTGGAGCCACAGTGCAGCACTAATACAGCAGAAGGGCAGCAAGTTGAACTTACTTTGTGGCTACATTTAGAGATTCGCAGATGCATCTTCTTTATGCTGTTTTGTCCAATTTGTGTTGGTGAATTTCCTTGATTAGCCAGTTTGTTCCTGTTGAAAACACAAAGGGAGCAGCATCATCCAGGTAGGACACGAGGACATCACTCTCTTGTGGATGCAGAACAAGCAGACGCGGGTAGGGCATCATCAAGACCGCTCAAAAAAAGGCATGAAAAGAAAATGCAGGAAAACCAGGAACCTCGTTTAAATAAACAGAAATGATGCTGGTGTTAAAAAAATAGACAAAAACACGCTGCTCAAGTTCAGGTTCCATCATCGGCGAGCTGTTTGTGGCGTCTGCTGTAATGGAAAGTTGATTCCTTGAAAGACTAATGCTGCGTGATTCAGATTTGAGCAGCTGGCTGGACAGTAGATACTCCACGGTGGGACTGGTGGTTTTCGTGGTGTGGGGGAGATCAGTTTAGTGCATGCTGTCTAATTGTGTGGAATATCCAGTCCATCTTGGTGGTCCATCCTCCATGGTGAGCATCGTTCATTTGTTTCATAAAGTAGTCCAATGCCTCCTGAAAAAAAAAAAAGAAAAAAGATGTGATAAAAAAAAGAATGAGATCATCTTGCAGAGGTTTCAGTCAAAAAAGCTAAATGTGAGACTTGAGACCATTTACAGAAGACAGAATGAGATGAAAAGAGAATGGACAGGAGCACAGAGAAAAAGCCCGTTACCTGTTCGGTTTTCTCCAGGGCCAGCGTTTTCCTAATGTAGGCAATGTCATCAAATGACTGCAGCTCAGGCATGCCAGAGCCCAGCATCATGGAGAACAGGTTGATGAAGAGGTTAGCATGCTGCCGGATGGCCAGGTAGGCTTTATAACACATCTCCTGGAACCTGGAGGGAGATGGAAAAAAGACAAATGTGAGAAAGGCAGACAAAGAGTCAACATTACTTTGTATAAACAAAGTGAGGTGAGCACCTCTGTCCCTCACAAACTGCGAAGTGCTACAGGGCTCGTGCATGGGTTGTGTATAAGTAGAGTTTATTTTGATTGGAAACATTTATCAACATTAAAGCAAGATGAAATGATCTCATGTTGCATATCACAGCCTGCATGTAGCAAACTTACTGAAATGGGTCACAGACCTGCTTCTCAGACAGGAAGGATGTTTCTTATGTAATGAGGCAGTGACACAAAAAGAAAAAAAAATCCCACAAAGTTCACAATATGCTTATCAAGGTTGAGTCAGTTGGGCAAGACCTAACTTTACCGTTACCCAACTGTGGGAAGTGAGGAAAGAAAAATATGCACTGCAATGCACTTTGCTGCTGTGAATAAAAAAATTCAAACATCTCTATTTCCCGCTCTATTTCAAAATTTTGTTTGAGTACGATGGAAAAATGATATAATTTAAATCCAGTTAAAGAAAAACACTCAAACCTTTGTTCTGCAGTATCTCAAGATAAGAAGGGCCGCGTTTTGGGGGTCGACCAGCCAACAAACCAACAAACTGACTGACTGATAGGACTTGAAGGTGCAGATAAAAAATAAATAAATGAGAGACGAATGATGAGAGAAAAGAAAAGGTAAGACGGTGCAGCACCTCTCAAACTCTTTGGTCTTCGCACACTCCTGGGAACCTTTGCTGATGACAATGAGAAAGTCTTGCGTCAGCACAAAGGGCACTCGTTCTCTCTTGTAGCCAAATTTTTTCTTCTTATGATCCAGAAAATGGCCAAAATCTATGTGAAACAACTGGAAGAGAGCAGAACAAAGAGGACAGCAGGAAGTCAAAGTTTAATAACTCGCCAATATTTTTCTTAGAATGCATCAACACAGACCATCAATAAAATATATTTCTACAACTGAAACAGAGAAAAACACCAGGAAATGAAAGATGAATATTTTTGGAACATCCAAAAAAGCTTATCTTCATTAATACCTGTGAATAAGATTATAGAGGTAAATGTGCAACATTTATCTAGGAGGGGGAGTAGAAATGGAGTACTACATGCAGGAGCAGAGCTATTGGAAATCAGCAGGGATTAAATGAGTAAAGCCTGCACACTGACTCGAAACCAGTGGTTCTCAATTATTTTCTGTCACCCCCAGAGAATGTAGCCTGTGTGGAGAATGTAGCCTGTCTAACTCAGACCAAAACATGGTGCTCTGTGTATGTGGGCACATGTAAGTTACCTGTCCATCATCTTTGACCATAATGTTGCTGTTGTGTCTGTCTCCTATTCCAAGGATAAATGTGGCTACACAGTAGCCAGCACAGGACCTCGTGAACAGATCCACAGCCATGTCATACCTGCACAAACACACACAAACATGGTTGTAAGCAGTGACGGCATTCATATTGCACTTCAAAAAGAAATGGGAAAACGCTTGAATTCTAATTAATAGAAACATACACATGAAACTAAGTGAAGAAAGTAAATGGGCTGTAACTCTGAATGATACCAGATTTGTCCTGGAGACATTTCTTTCAGTGTCCCACAGATTCTGTACCCTTTAATGGGAATGGTTCTTTACTATCTAATGATGCAAAGACACTGTAAAAATAACATCAGCAGAGAGGAAGAACTGACATCTCGCCCTTGTTCTTGTCCTTGAGCCATTGATGCAGAGTGTTTGAGTTGAACTGCAGAGCTCCTTTCAAGCCTCCTTTGCACTGAATCTGCATGATGGTGTGGGAGCTCCGAACCACCTCAATGAGACCCACACAGTCTCCTAATGACAGGCAGCCATAGGGGAGCATCCTGGAGACACAAAAAACTGATTTCTTAGCTCCGTGTGATGAGGCAGAAAGTGAATATAGGTTGAGATAATAGGGGAGAGGAGTACCGTAGGTCCAAGCCCTGATTCTGCCAAATATTCTCCATGATTTTGATGATCTGCAACGTCAGCATATCCTGTCGCAAATCTACAACAGAAATGCACACAGTGAATGCAGTTACAGTTAATCACATGCCGGGATACTGACAGACTACACACACACGCTCAACTAAAGGGAGAGTTAGCATGATTATAGAAGACAAACATTACCAAGAAGCTCTGCAGGCTCCAGACAGCACAAAACAGTTTGTGTCAACATTTACGACTGGGAAATATGCTGTGTGGCTTTCAAACACAAATCAGGAGGAGCAAACTGGTCCTCTCCTTGCAAACAGAATGAATGCTTTCAGAGTTTCTTTCAATGGCATACGGTGGTAAGAGCGAGAGGATGTTTTTTTTTTTTATGTGTGAAAGTGTGTTGGTGCCCAAGTCTTTGCAACAGTTTTCACAGTTTTTAACAATACCACATACTTGAGATAGAAGCTTTGCATAATTTGCAGTATTAATCATTGAACAGAGGTGTCTTATATGACATATTTATGTTCAATATGAACTATGAATTATAACATTGTTATTATTATAACTGAATATTATCATTTAAAATTAACATACATATTGTTTTCGATTTGTCATTATAGGTTGATTTCTAGCAGGTGTAATTGAGCGCAGTTTCAGGTATGCTCAGGAGCAAATAGAGGTTAAAAACTAGGTTTAATAAGCTGTGTGTGTATTTATGTGTGAGTGTTACCATCTCCATTTTTGAAGATGATCTCATTGTTCTGAAAGAGCAGCTCGGACATGATGTCAGGGTTCTCCCAGTTCAGCCACAATGGTCTCTTTGCTGACGACATGATCCTGCATTCATCCAACCTGTGCACAAATTCAGTTATTATGCCATGTCAGTCTTCTTTCACAACCGCACTCATACATATAAAGACAGCATGCACACACACAGTGTAACAGTGCAGTTCATTCATTACTGCTTCCAACCTCAGGTTTCCCAGTTGGTGTGCAGGGTTGAGTGGAGAGGTGAAGTTCTGCAGAGCATCCATGTAGTCTGGCCTCTTCATCTGGTCCACAAGAAACCGCATCTGGACCTCCACAAGACACACACACACACACAACCACAACAACACACACGTGTGTTTGCACATAGATGTGTGCCAACACAACCACACACATGCATCCGAAAAGACATTTTCTAAAAATGGCTGCATTTGTGTAGTGGCAACACTCTGCAAGTAAACTGTGACTAAACAAAACCACAAGTATTTGAATGAATAAGAACCAATCTGGTAAGGCATTCCAATATTTCTTAGTGACAGACCTGTTTGTTTGATATGCTATTCCAATAGATTACTGGTTGATAAATACAATTCTATGTGTGGTGTCAGTTTTTGAGACATTTCTTTTAGGGACACATACAAACTAGAGGATCCACTAGTTCCACATTGGCTAATCAATATAGAGAGGTGTGTGAGTTGTGACAAAAATGTGTGTGTGTGTGTGTGTGTGTGTGTGTGTGTGTGTGTGAGTGTTGTGTTTATATGTATGTAAAGCACATATGTATATACACACAGAGTTTTGAGATGTAAAAGTAAAGAAACTTCAATTCATATCTTCCTCCTTACCTTCTGTGTTTCATCTTTCTTCTCCTGCTTGAGGATGTCAGTGAGGTTAATGAGCTTCTCCATGGCCTCTACCTGCCTGCTCAGGTGTTTGAGGTACATGCCACAAGCCCTGCAGTACGACTCTAACAGCAGCCCAAATCTCTGGCTCACAGTTTTATTGTGCATTTCTGACCTGTGAGAAAGCCACAAAGAAAAGAATGTGAGGCAGACAGTAAAGAGCACAGAGGCTAGATGAGTTTTTCTGCCTCAGAGGCAGACACAGAGAAAGGAAGGTACACAAACATGACGAAAGAGCATTCCTGGAGGTGACTCACTTGAGATGCCAGAAGAAGAAATGTCCTATTCTTTGATTGGTTAGGGCTTTTTTGAGGAGGAAACGAGCCAGAGGATTGTCGAGATACTGCTCATATTTTAATACCTGGAACAGGAAGAGAAAGAATGAAAGGGAAATAGGAAGGAAAAAAACAAAAACCAAAAGGTTCAGATTTTTAACTTCACACTCTATGAAGTTTCCCGACCCTTCAGTCAGCAGTAAATATATCTAAGGCAACACAGACCGGAAAGTTCTCAATGCAAAAGAACCAGCCAAGCAAAGGCTGCTTTCTAACAGATGTAAGACTGGTTATGAAGGACAGGCTGAAGAGAGGTACACTGCAGTCCACCTGAGTCATATTGCTCTTTATTCCTCAAAGTATCCCTTTTAACTCCATTCTTGGTAATCAGCCTCCCCCTCATTAGCCCTGAGTCTTTGCTAGGCCTACCTGTACAAGCTGGATGAGGTACTGGGACAGTTTGTCATCTGTCAGGTACTTTTCAAGGCAGCGTACAGCAAAGTGCCTGACCATGGGGTCTGGATAGTTACAGTCCAACAGCTCCATGGCCTGCTCAGGACGGATAGGCGGCCATTCCTTTAACAGACAGTACATCTGGAAAATACACAAACCAAGAAAAGTTAATTAACATTTAATATATTAATATCAATAGTTATGCGATTATTTTATGTGCTTGTGTGCAAATATATAAAAAGGCTAAATAAACAAAATTATCTGCAAGTTTGTGACTGTGTAAGCTAAGCAGCTTAAAAACACTTCAAAACACACTGTATGTGTGTTAGCATGAGTGGATACCAAACCTTCTGCAACATGCTTTGCATTTCTAAATAACAATAAAATCTTTTTTTCCATTTTTCAGTTTCCAATTAAAAGTATCTTGTGGAACAGCTGAGCCGTGTAAATCTTTCCTTAATTCTGTTTCTTCTCAGTCATCAAACACTCATCAACTATATATGAATTTGTACGTAAAAGGTGGATTTGAAATGGGATTACCTGTGCTACTTCATCTCTGGAGTTCCATTTGACAGCGAGAAGGATCTTGGGAAGAATTTCAGGTATGTTCATGCAGTAGTGCCTGGTAGAGAAAGGGAATAACTGTTGTGTGTCGCAGCCCAGTTAAAGTCAAATCAGCTGCATATCATCTTTCATTTATCACTCTCATCCTGCACACAAAAAACTGTCACTTGGGTGTTGCTACATGTATTAATATGTGGAGAATACAGCATGAAGGATTCAACTGAGGTTAACCCAAGAATCTTTTTAAAGAAAGAGTATGTTTAAGAGTTACATTTAAAAATATCTCATTAACCTAAAAATATAAGCTTGTTTTGACTTAGTTACATGCAGGTCTGACCTGTAAATCCATGACATTTTATGTTCTTTATGAATATTTGAAACATGTAGTAGTGTTATGTTTTCTGGTTGGGCAGTTACCTGTGTCTCCAGAGGAAATCTTTCTCCTGCTCAGTGATTTCTGAAAGTGGGTCTCTGTTAGTCAGCTGCCTCAGCTGCTCAGTGTCGCTCTCTGTCAGAGCGTGATCTCTGGCCGAACGGTTGCTCTGAAAACACAACAGAGGAAAAAAAAAACTTTACACACTGCATTATCACATTACTAACACCCCCACAGTTAACCTGTCATCTCCATCACATTACAATATGAGACTCTCATCCCTCCCCACAGTTATTCTGTGATAAACACAGTGTGACAGAGTAAAACACAAATGTTTTATTATTATTACTTTTACCGTACAAGAACATTAACCACCACTGCCTTTGCCCCTTATTGTCGGAGATTCCACTTGTGTTTCCATGCTTCACATCTTTATGTTGGTAATGCAGCAAATATTTGCCTAGACATTCAGGCATGCAATCATTACGAGCAACAAATATAGCAAGGAACATTAACAACTGTAATCCATTAAGGCCCATTACTATTAGGGAAGCTTCTCAAACAACTCAAGTTACAGATAAAGAAATTACTTAATACACCACATTACACTATCCTCATAAATAAATTACCACTGAATGGTGCAGCTCTCTCGCATCGCACGGTATCTGATGGACCTGAAACAAAATGCCACATCAAAGATGCGTGCGTCTATTGACTGCACATCCTGTCATTTACACGATTCAAACTCTTGTACTTTAAGTTTATTAATACAACCGTGTCCTCTAACACTCTGGTCAGAACTTCAACCGCAGTTTGAAATCAGTGCCCAAGGTATACTGAACTGAGGTAACAGCAGCAGTAATCTGGCTTCATGTCACTCTCTCATGCTATAAGCAAGGTTTTTCTTTCACACGGTCCATTGTTTTCTACATCTGGACACTCTAAAGAATGAAATCACATTAGAGTCCTAGAAGTAAGAGACTGCGCTCAAGCTGTGTTCAGATCATCATCTGAGCCTGTTTGCGCTGGTGCAGCCCACGTCTCTAACGCGTGAAATTAATCTGTGTATGTAACTAAATGCTTGCATTTTCTGGCAATGGACTTCAAATTTATTCTTAATGATGCATTTCCCTCAGATACACGACAAAACTATTCTTTTATGTTTGTAGTAAATATGAAGAGGCATTAATTATTTCTCTCGTCAAGTATGAAATTTGACTACAGCTCATAAATACCATGTTGACCAGCAGTCAAGTGGCTGAGCTGCAGATAAAATAACTACTTTATGATCACAACATTGTCCAACAGTATAAACTAAAATACTGACAGTCGCTGTTATGTGAGACATTGACATTCAAAATGAGTGATGACAGAGACAGTGTAGAAAGAAAAAGAGGAACTCATCTAAATGAGTTACGAGCATGTAAAGCACACACAAATCTGTATAATAGTCCTATTGCCCCTTGCCCAGTCATTGTCCTTATTCTTATACCAAATCTAGTTAGATTTCTAATGATGGTGATCTAATGATGCTAATTATATTTTAATTTTGCCTCAGACATGTCAATCATTTTTGCAGTCAGGATGAAGCCAGATGATATCATCTCGTCACCTGCTGAGCCGGACACTCCTCACATTTGACACACACATCATGAATAACTTAACACATCGTCTCACGCTGTTCACATCCTCTCGCAAAGCGGAGCAACTCTGACCACACGTCACATTATCACAACAGTTAGTTCTGAAGCAACATGTCATTTAGGAATCTGATAAGTCAGCATCACCAACACCGTCATGAATAACTAAACAAAAAAGCTCACAGGGACACTTGTGAGTGTGAAGTGTTGTGACCAACTAAATGAACAAAGAAGAATTTAAGTTTTTTGAGTCAAGCGTTGGGGTGAAAATGAACCACATTTATCTTGTGATCTGATATCCCAAATCAAACTCTTCTAGATCAGCAATGTCAGAACTAAATTAAAAATTGCTACTAACGCCCACCAACATCTAATCAAATATTCAACCATGCAGCTGGCAGTGCTGTGTGTTAAAAACACGTATCATATCTACACAAAAGATCCATTACCACAAATTGATTTGAAGGTAAATATTCTTAATGATGCAACTCATTTATTTGTCTTCACCAGTACAACAGTGTTAGTTTATTTAATTTGGCTCCCCAAAATTCTCCACACTTCTCTGTGCTGATGCACTGCATTGATGTACCTTCCCCACCCAAAGGTTAGTGGCTGCTAAATAAGTGTATTACCTGTCCAGAGAGGTTGTAGTTGAATCCCAGTTCCCTCGAGATGGTCCAGTTTGCATGATCCTCCACTGCATTCATATCTGGGTATTTGACTGGACTACTAAAGTGGTCAAATTCCAGCTCCAGACATGGGGTTTCCTGGATAATGGAGTTTAAATGAATATCATCATATTGTGAATTCCCTTTATGTTACAATCCACGTACACTAGATATGGGTACAGTTAAAAAAGGAACATGTAAAAACCTGCTGACTCTGCACACCTTGTTAGGGTTGGATCCAGTGACTCCTATGGGGTTGAGCAGGTCTTCAAGACCATGGGGGACAGGCCAGAGGTTTAGGGCCATCTTGTTGGCCACCAGAGTGTGAGTGTAGTCAAACAAGTTGATATTTCCCCAAGCTAGTGGACAGTGCTCCTAAAGGGAAAGAGGGAGAAACGGGGAAAGAGAAACACAGTGATTCCAAATGTAATTAGTTTCAGTGTGAGAAGCTTGTGGAAATATTATAATAAATAAATAAAATAATTTTTAAATCAGTAAGGCTTTTAACACCAGTGTACTCGCAGGTTAGAAGTACGTAATCTCATTATGGTTTCCTTATGCTTTGGACACAATGAACCAGTAAATCAGAAAGATGAAACTGTCCCGATGACTTACTGAACTTGTTTAAGGTGATCATGTACTGCTAACTGTCATGTTGATCGGGTGGCGGGCTGAGTGTTTCTATGGGCCAGTGACTTATGTTTTATTAAACATCAGACACATATAGGTGACGCTTTTTAGTGGATGCCATTTATTTGCCTTTAAGGTGTTGGTTTGGTGCATGCTGATTCAAATATATTTTCAAGGGCACTGGAAAGATTTAAGTGGTTTTTATGGATGTTGGTATATCAAAGTACTTAAAAAGCTTTTAACAAAGTTTAAGAAGAATCTCAGTTAAAGTAATATGTACAATGACATGCCCAGTTTCCTGCAGCTTATTTGCTGCAGTAAAGGCAGAATATTTAATAATCAAACTCTAAAGTGGATCTTTTCATTAGTGTATATGCATAACTAGTTATGATAGTTCAATTAAAAATGTTTCTTTAGATATCTTTAGATATAAAGGCTATTAAACAACCCTTAAACTGCAGTTCTCCAACCAAAGCTACCATGTAAGCCTCCAAAAAGGTTAAGGAAATGTTTAAGATAACATCTTGATCCTCAGCGTGAGTCTTCACTAAGGGGCAGAGATGGAACCAGGTGACAAAGGGCAACGTGGAGAGGCAGACAGAATTACATGCAGACAGCCAGTCAAAACGCACCTATTTATAGTAAGTGCCGGAACAAAAGGCTGCTGTAGAGAAGTGTTTATCTTTAATTCAGGCGCGGCATGAAAGAGCATCCGCTAACCTGACCTCAACCTAGCATGGCGCGGCATGGGACGGGACTCACCTTGGGTGTCTGTTACAATATCTATGTCTGGCATTCATTGATACACTCCACACTCACACATACGCCTCTCTCTCGCTCCTCCAGCTTTTCCACGAGAAAGAGATGGAAGAAAAATCAATTGGTGTGGGTGTCAGTTATAAGTATGAGACCCAATGCACAAAAACAGTTTTACACCACATGGTTTCTAAACATAGAGCAGAATGCAAATACATTTGTATTATACATCTGATAAAAATGGTGTAGAAGAAATTCATATCATGCTACACCAAAAAGAAAATTAATATTATAAAAGCATTGTCTTTTGCAAGTTTTAAATTAAACATAATAATTTGCAATTTGCAATATTTACAACCCTATTATTTTCTATAGTTTTCTATTTTTAGAGTCATTAGTTTAAATACTTTGGGTCTGAGATTGCCATCAAGGTGGGTTGCACAAGCAAAACATATAGTGGCATGAATGGAAAAGTCCCTTCTGCCGATTGGGTTTCTGTTGATGCTTTCTGCCACCACAGTGCCCATGGCTGATTAGTAATTAAACAGAACCAAAGACGATACCACAGCTCCCATTCACCTTGGACACATATACTCAGACAGACTGACACATGGAGTAAGGTAGGTTCATGGACCAATACCAGCACACACTGACAGACAGAAACAAACACACACACACACACACACACACACACACACACACACACACACACACACACACACACACATAGTGTATAAGGCCTCACAGGATGGGTGTTAAATAAAAGATTTAGAAGCATGAAAGTCATCTGCCATCTTTATACTGGATCAACTGTCGCACTGTGCATTTATGTAATACACTGCTATGAGTTTGATCAGGTATTAGTTCCTTTGGCTTACACTGACTCTTTTTTTCTGCTTTTTGTCCTTTGCGCCCTGTTAGATTTTTTTGTGTATGTTTTAAATAACAATTTTCACTATTTTCAAATATGCCATTTAATTCCATGGTCCCCCCCCCCCCCCTTAGTGAAACTGTAGGAAAAGTCTAATTACTTTTCCTTAGTTATTCCTCAAAGTTAAAAGTGGAACAGTGAACTCCAAACTGCCCAGTTAGACACTTCCTGTTTTTGCATTTCCACTTCCTGTCAACTTAGGCTGCAGTGCGCAGTCATTTCCTTCACTGCTTTTTATCCTACCTCCTTGGCCCCCTTCCTGCCCTTGACAGAGCAGATGGAGAGACAGAGTCTGGCAGCACGGGGTATGTCTGGGATGTACATGTCATAGGTGAGCCACTCATTCCACCTATAAAAAGAATAAAGAATGATAAATGCATCACTTATAAGTCTGGGGCCAACAAAAAGAACCAGAAACCATCTCAAATATAGGTCCACAGGTTGAGTTACAACCACCAATATGAGGACCCTACAAGAGTTGTGCCGCTTCTCAGTGATGCACCAAAGTGTTTCAAATGTAACAAAACAGAATCCTTACACTGCTATTAAACACGGCTGTGCTGAGGGAATACTTTTTTTTAACTTTTTTTTCCTTCTCCAGAGGTATAGGAGTGGACCATGGCTTAGGTTTAACAGTAATGTAATACAGGAGTTTAGTGTTACTATCCAGCACTAAACTGTTAACTTTATCCTCCTGCCTCAGACATCTTAAAGTAAATTAGCAGTGTAAATTCTCTAAAAGCAGCAAGGGGAGAGTGATTTAAAGTTGTAGTTATGTCCATCATTTGGGTACTATAATTGATAAATTGCATCTTATTTAATTTGTCATTTCTGTTTTACTTTTCACTATATAATTACTCTCTCATGTTAGTTGTTTACTCACTAACTCACAAACTACATTAAAAAGCGAAAATTATGATTTATCATCAGGACCCTCCTTATTATAATGAAGGCTGGATATTTACCTGGGGTTAGAGCAGGGTACTCTCTGTGTGTTGACATTGTCACACATCTGTTCACCTCCGTGGTAAATGCCTGTTCTCACATATATCTATAACAACACAAGAGAAGCAATAGGCATCAATAAAACAGGGGAAAAACAACCAGAGAAAATGTTGATAGAAAAAAGGTTGACCTGTTGGACAACTTATCAATGATTAATAGTGTGTAACAGCTGTCACATTAAATGGTCATTACACTTCAGTGGCATGCAGCCGGGCAGTTTTGCAGAGACTAGTTACATTTACACAAATGATTCATGACAGCACACCAACATCAGCCACCAGAAGCACTTTCCCTTTGTAAAGGTCTCTGTTCACTTGGGACCTGGACAATGAGTGTTTGTTTCCACCGGAAGTGGGGGAGAGGGAGGATGGGAAAATGTGTGCAACTGAAAAAACAGTCAGCTCATGTTGGTTCAAAACAAACCTTATTTATATTAAATATTTGTAGTCGTGACTCTGATGTAGTATTTACATTTTTTTCATCTCTGAAACATCACTCCTCTCACTTTGGACAATTCCAGTCTTGTCTTATCATGCATGTACAAACATGAGTTCATTAACTTGATTCACCAACGTGGACACTGGTACACTCCTGTACTGGCACTGTGCGCCCCCACCTTGTCTATGTCCCGGATATTGACGTTAACATATGTGGCACAGAGGATTCGTATTCGTAGGGTTCCATTGATGGTCCACAGCGATTTGGCAGCTGCCTCGCCATTCATATAGGATGCTGCTGTGGAGATGCGTCGTGAGTATGATGGCATCACAAAGTTGTCTGTAGGCAATTGTGTGTACAAGCTGTCCTTAGCCATTAGCATCAGGTTAGGCATCCTGGCCAGCATGATGCAACTACGGATATACTAGATGGAGAGAGACAGAAAGAGACAATGAGTAAGGACGAGAGTTAAAATAAGAGTATACAGTCCTGCTAGAGTTACATCGTGCGTAAATGTAATCAGTTAAACCAACCGGTCATTTTCCAGCAGCCACCAAGTGATGGAAGAGAAAACGGCAACACTTTATACATTTGTTACTTTGATGTGGCTCACATGGGATAAGTGGGCTCTGCTGAGCAAAAGGGAAGCCTTCCTTTAGTGTTTCAATGAAAGGCTACATTGTTTTGACATCCAGAATCAATAAAGGATCTGAAATGGATCAGGCTTCAGCTTTATCCTGATACAGGGTTACTAGAAAGTCCTGACTGGCTCTGAGCCTCAGAGCACAGCTCACAGATCAGTTTCTGTGCAGACAGCTCTGAAGTATGCTCCCAGTTGTTTTCTATTTGAGCTGTCTTCCTAGCTCTTTATTCATTAAAGCCAGAAATGTTGTTTTTTTTCAACAAATGTTCTGTATAACATCATGAAGAATTAAATGTAAAAATGTACGACCAGTAGAATTATATCAATATGTCTTTTTTTATATAATATAAAATAAGATACTCCTTTATTAGTTCCTCATTGGGGAAAGTTGAAGTGTTACAACAGCAAATGGGTTAGTGCAACAGCAAGAGGCGGAAGTAAGAAAAAGCATTTCTAAAAACAAAGAAACAAAAAAAAAAGACTAGTTTACGCATTTCCATCTTGTCAGTACAATTTACATTTTCATGATAGTATGAAAAAACAAAAATGATGTGAATTACGCTGTACTGCACAAAGGACACTGATGCAATACTAATATTGCACCATCTATTTTACATCCATAATCCACATTGATGAATGGTCTGTTTTGGTGTGTGTAACATTTTCAGTTGATGATTTGGCAAATGTTATAAGTTTTGCTATATTTTTCTCACGAACTGAAAATTATTTGCCAACAAGTCTCTTACCTTATACTGGCTGATGGGGTACTTTTCCAGCAGGTACTCGTCACAGCCACACACTTTGAGGATGTATTTACCCTGATATTCCTGAACACACATCTTTAGCTGCTCCGGGGACAGCAACATGCTGCGTGTCTTCTTACGAATCGCCTCTGCAATCACCTTTTGGACGTGATACATGCAGACAGCCCATATTAAACTCCTTCATATTGAATTTTAAGAAATGAAGGTGCTGTTAAGCATGTCTCAGAACGTCTTCATTGTCTTTTCATTTTATTACGTATTTTAGCGTGTCGTCCCCACCTGTTCGGGTACACAGTCGTGGTTGATCTTCAATGTGTACTTTTGCTTATCGTTGTTTGGAGAAACAATCACCCAAATCACAACAATAATCTGACCTAAAAAAAGAGACAAGCAGGAAAGCTGATTGATATGCAGGCTGTGAAAAAAATAGCAATAAATCAAATTTTATAGAGTAGTAACCGGGAAACAATAACCCATTTGTCTAAAGGTAATGTACTGAGTTGCATCTTTTACGAGTATTGTTTTAATAAAAAAGCATTGCACTAATAGCACTTCAATCAATTTATTGATTGCCATGCTCATCACTGTAGTTCCTACCAAATGTATAGGCTGCCTAACAGCAGTTAAATATTGATTGGAGGCTAAAGGCTAAAATGTTCACTTCTTGCTCCTTGTCTTTCTCCATTTGACTTTCAATGCTCTCTTTGTGTTCTTCTCTAAAATTATGAGAGGCTTGATCAGACAAGCAAAATAGCAAAAGATACATTTTCTATTTTGCAAGAGTGTTTTTTTTCTGTGATACTAGCTAGACTGCACGCTGAAAGAAAAAAAAACAGACCTAAGCTGTTGCCTACCTTTATCCAGTTTGCTATAGATGTGTTTAGGAAGTTCCTGTGAGGATTCTACATTGGGTGGGTAAACATAGAGCGCTCTACTGTGGGGCCCGTTGGCATCTCTCAGCTCCACAGAGTCTTTACAAACATTCAGGATGTTTCTCCTGAAATCCTGAACCTCCGGGTCCTTCACAAGGTCAAACTCACACACTGGCATACCAATGGCAAAACCTGATAGAACAGAAAGCAGAACCAGTGTTTTCTCAGCCTTTTATGGTAATTTTGTCAAGACTGGTCCAATTATAGGTCAGTAAAATAATGTTTTCCTTCCATATCTACTATAGTTTCCTCAAACATACAGACAACACTCCAAAGGACATATAAGTAGTTTTAGTACATTAGTACTCACAGTCAGGTAGGCTTTTGATTATGAACTTGTCGTTAAAGGCATAAAGCATTGTACTTTGTTGATTCAGATCAACAAATAGTAATTTACTTCATCATTTAATGAAACTATTTACATTGACTATAAATAAAGTATGTACTGTGGCAAAAGAAACAATACTCTGAAGCAAAACTGTTCTTATTAAGTGAACAAGAAAACATCTTTTGAAACGGACACATTTTTCAAACTATTTATTCACTGCGTTTTCAACTTACTTTTTACAAAAACAGGCACCCATAGCTATGACAGAACCAATGCTATCAGAGGAGAAGAACATCTCACCAATCTCTCTGTTGAGGATCTTTTCCTCTCTGTTGCCGACT
The DNA here is from genome assembly GCA_037176925.1 of Amniataba percoides. Classification (NCBI taxonomy): domain Eukaryota; kingdom Metazoa; phylum Chordata; class Actinopteri; order Centrarchiformes; family Terapontidae; genus Amniataba; species Amniataba percoides. Next base: position 5,701,762 of record JBAJHX010000106.1, read on the forward strand.
GGTTCAATGACCTTGAGGAAGGGCTGGAAGAGTCGGAGGTCACACAGCCTCCTGGTCTCATCATAGAACTCCTCCCGCTCTGCTTCCTGCAGGCAGGAAACAAAACAGAGGCTGTGCTCAAACCTTTCTGTTTTTCATAAAAGGTAAACTGCTTTAAGAGTTGATGGCCTTCCAGCAGGTGTAGACTGTATGTTTTGAAAAAGTGGAAAGCATGAGGTGTTTCAGGCACAGAGAAAGATTTTCTTAAGCAAACATAGAGTCAGATCTGTTTAGAGTGAACTACCTATTCATATGAGCCTTTCACTCACACCAAAGTGGAGATATTGTTTCCTGTGATTTTTAGACAGCAGGAACACGCTGGCTTTATTTCAACAGCATCCGCTCCGGATTTATTTCTTTTTATTAGCACTATGGCAGCTCCAGACAAATTTCTGGTGCCTTTCATAAACATCGGTCTCAGGTCACCGTGAAATATTACTTTCAATACTACATTTCCAAAACTCATTTGGTTGGACTGCTCTGCCTATCAGCATACTCAAATTGAGATTGAGAGCTCTAACCTGCGTAACACTGACAAAGATGTAGGACGTCTCCTCCTGTAGGAGATGATGAAGGGGATATTTCCTGGCCTCCTTGAACAGCTCATGTTTGATGGTGATGAGCGTGGCCTCTCTGAGACACTCCAGGGTCAGAATCATCCCATTAGGCAGCAGGCAGTCCACAAGGATCCTGCAGATACACTCAGAGTCATTATACAATGATGGTGACTGACTTTCACGCTGATTAAAACACTCAAAAAGGAACATATATGCAATAAATAACATTAAAATAATAGAGGCAATTGTCAGGTGCTTGTGGGGACAATGAAAAATACAAAACACATTTCAGATTCCCATGTGTCATACCTCGGGGGCATTAAGTGGATGCCCCATAGCTCCCCTGAGGACGGCCTGGGAGGCATCTTCCTCTGTCTCCCAGCTCAGTCACACAGTTCAGCTGCAGAGCACAACCTGAAATATCAAGCAAAGTCTCACCTTCCTGGTATAAAAGCACAAGCTGAAAGCCCCTATTACATTACATTACAGTTTACTTGATCCTTCTGTTCAAAATAAGGATTTTGCTTGTATACTCACACGGCCAGAAGTCCACTGACACATGTTGTTCGAGGGTGCATGTGCTGCACTTTCAAGGTGACCCAATGGGTGTACATGAAACCACCCCACAGTGCTGCCAACTGAGCAACTGTTTGTGTCTTGTGACTTTAAAAACTTCATTCAACAACTTTTATTTAAAAAGCATTTTTACTGACCCAATTAGGCATTTTGCCAATTTAACAGCTGTTTTCTTGAAACTAAACCTCTGGAAGTTTGACAAATCTGACTTTTGGCTCAACAAGATTTCCTTTCAGTTAAAGTTGCCATTGCTGCTTGGTGGTGTCCTGCCTACTGGCAGTGGCTGTGGCTCAGCTGTGCTCACTGAGTCAAAAAGAACAAGCATGTTCAGTCGACCACACTGCAGAAAGACTGAAACAAGTGCAGAGACTGACTGCAGAGTATTCTTGACATGTAAAAGTGGCAGAGTGTACCTTATCAAAAGGCTGCATTTATAACAGGGTGATAAACATTTTATTAAAAAACACTACACCATATTAAGAGAGTGATCATAGACCAATAAGGCATTTGCTCAAAAATGTAGAGATATGCATGCATATATACTCAATTTGTCCTCAAAGTGAATGAAACGTCACACATTATATCTCTTATATCCTTATATCTCTCCACAATCATACATATATTTAACTCTTACCACTTCTGTCACAATGAACAATTAACCAAAGTCAAGACAAATGGTTTCCTAGAGGTCTCTTGGAAAAAAATAAATTTCAACCCAACCTGAAAATCGTGTCTAGTCCAGCAGTCTCTTATCAGAATCCATCTAGTATCAAGCCCTCAATATTTTAGGTTGGTGTTCAGTCATATTGCTTGTTCGGATCAACTGTCTGTAGCAGCAGGGCTGTACTATATCCTATATTTAGAGCATCATCTTGTATTCTTTCCAGTCCATTTATTAACAAGTCAAACCTCAGTCTGGAATATCATTTGTTGATGATAACTCAGCACCACCATGTGGAACAAACCTGAGAGAAACCCTGCTTCTGTGGGACAGGCTGACAGACACAGGAGATGTGACTGAGCTGTTTATATGTCTGACATGGACCTGCCTCTCTGTTCATGCCCAATCCACTCAGCGGGGTCTTTTGCTGAGCAGAACTTGGCTCGACACCAAAGGAAAAGGTCAAGAGAAGACACTACTTTTTGGGAATTCAGCCAGGTCAGGTACCTCACTGATACTTTAATGGTCTGATCAAATCTAGCAAAAGATCTTTTTCACAAGCTTTCAAAATGCATCCTCTAAAATCTTGGGAATCAAGAATGTCATATGTTTTATATAAAAACTATAAAATCATGAGTTAATTATTACTTTATTTACTCTACTTTAATTAAGTTTTTTCTTTATTAGGACGTGAGTGTCCTGGATGCGAGTTCATATTTTCAAACCAAGCAACCTACATCTGTACCTTGGTCGGTCACAGGTAGAGAGACCAAGACTATTCCCAGACCTGTGAGTCAGTGCCAAAAGTATTTTTCTCATTGAAATATAAAGTGGAACTAACTAGCGATTCTGTCCAGCAACTTGACAAAAGGTGTTTTTTGCAGAAATTTGTTTTCAAGAAGTTTAGCACATAAAGAGTAGCATGAGTTCATTTATACTGAGCAGGGCACAAGCATATAATCTAATATATGCCTAATAAAAAAGAGACCTACATCTGACAGACAGGCCTTCAGGTAACCACGTAACCGGTCATTGACCACAAAGCATGAACATTTTATGGATGGAAGAAGACCTTTGCAGTGATGGTAGAAGGAATAAGTTATAAAACTATGAAATGTTTTTTTCATCCTGAGCAACAGAGGTATAATGATACTAAAATGCTTTGTACAAATACCTACTTTTTGGCAACTCAATTTTCTGAAACATAAAATCTATAGTCTGACGATAATCTGACATTAAGTGAAGCACAACAAGCAAACAGAGAAAGTGAAACACAATATTGGCTTTTTTGCTAAACCTCCACTGAATCATTTAATTCTTTAACGTAATTTCTCTCAGAGGAAATTAGCCACATTAAGTGCTTACTGGCTAAGGCTGCATTTTTACCAGTGAAAATTTGCTCATTCAATTCTGTCATGGAGTACTGGGAAATAACAGAGTCTTGAGGGACTTCACTGACACGACTCTTTTAGACACACTGCTCAGGTCCAACACACACAAACACAAAAACAACACAGTGACTCAACTGTGGATTGTGACACAGTGATGGGAAAGAATGTGTTTGTGTGGGCTTTCAGAAAATTACAACATGATGCTGTAACTTCAGCCAACTTATGACCATAAACAATTCTCAGAAATGCAATAGTAATGAGAAGAAAACCAAAAAGAATTATCATCATATCACTCTTTAAGATAATCTCTATCTTTCATTCATTACTGTGTGTTGCGTCCCCCTTTATTTTCAGTCTGGATTATATTAGCTGTCTGTACAATATTAACTTAACAACTCAAGTGTCGCATGAGAATAAAACAAACTACACTGATCCATAACATACAGAAACATAAAGAAATCATTAAGGAAGCTATTACTGAGTACTCATTCATTAAAATACACAACTGGAACACTAAAAGGATCAGGGAACTTTTGAACAATATCTTATCTAATATTTTTAACTAGGCGTGGTGGATACTTTCTCTGAGAAAACAAATCATTAGCAAATAGCGTAAGAACATAGTGGCCAACAGGTGGAATCACTGTATCACATAAACGCAATGCAGCTTTTCAGACAAGTAAAAACGACGAATACGATCTGTCAATATAATAATCGAAATCTCTTTATATCTGACCTCCCTTTTACAATATTAATATTTCTTTCATATCCCCTAGCTATGTCTGTCACGAGTCTGGGCACCCAACAAAATTGGCCTTGGGCCTCATATAAGACATAAGGCACGTGGCAAGATGCACCTCCTGCACCAGACTGTGGAAATGTTTTGGAGGTCCGACTCGCCATGGAGAACACCACAGGGCATATCCATGAAATGTCAATAGGTTTAAATCTCCATAAATGTCTCGCCATGGAGCACTCCAGCCTCTGAATCACCACCCACATCTCAGACTGTTCCAGTAATTCAAATAGGTGTGGCGTTGTGCTCGCTGACAGACGTTCGCCAAACCGAGCCAATCAGACTGTATAGTGATTAGGTCTGATCCTCATGTTAGTAGCGATTGGGGATCCAACAAATGGACCGACCAGATGTAGGAAGCTGCTGAAGAAACAGGTGTCTACAAACACTAAACTGACCTGGTTAAGTGAACGGATGGACAGCTACCTGATGCGCAGGAATGGAGAGAAAAAGAGAGGAGGAGGATATTGACATGAATCCTCTAACTGATGCTAAATTGTGCAAGTAAATTGCATGAAACTGAGAGCTAATGGGAGAAGTAAACAGCAAACTTGTTCAACAAAGACGAGTAGGCTGTGGATATGTATAAAAAAAACAAGCTAAAATAGAAAAACCTGAGTTAGAACAAACAGCCCATTGAGCAGCTCTGCGATGTGTGACCCTGATCAGGATGCAGCTAAGCACTTTAGGACAAAAGAGGAAGCCTCCTCACAACACAGGATGTGGGGAGTGGAGAAACACTGGCCTGAATGCAAGCTCGAGTTGAATACTGAAACACAAATGCACAATCGAGTGTGCTGGCTTGCAGATGCAGGTTGGCCGAGATCAAACACAAACGCTCAGCCTTTGCAACACAACATAAAGTCTGTGAGGTTAACACAAGGCTCGGCCGGCTGCACCACATTACACAACAGAGTGGCTTCAGGAAAACACTTGAAAAAAACCACCAAAGATTTCAAATCTCATGTCACCCATTAATTCAGATTTGCCACAGTCAGCCAGAGGAGACAACCACAGTGGATTTAAAATGTGTCTGATGGAGAGTCACCAGAGGAGTGTGTGAAGCTCACCTAAGACAGCAGCCCTCCTATTGTGATGGTGGGACAGTTCCTCCCTTCATGTTTCAATCCATCTTTAGGCTGAAATGTGTGTTGGGAGGAGAGAAAAACACAAAAAAACATCACACACACACACACACAGTCTGTATCATCTGTATTATCTGCGGCGTGATTTACACTGGCTAGCAGCAGGTTAGCTCACCGCTGGGTGTTTGAGGAATGACAGCCGTACACACACACATATCAATAATATTAATAATACTAATCACGGAAAAAAACAACCCGGGAGTGTAGTTAGCAGTGAGTCTGTGTTTCCACAAACATGTCTGTCTGTTTGACGACTGTTAACGTCAGCTAGCTCTGTTGTTCACCAAGCTAGCTGCTAACGCTGAGCCTGGCTGGGCAGTAATATTCATCTAAATATTCATCAAACACACCGCATTCATCTCCTGAAGGGAGGCACACAACTCCTCTGGCACAAGAGCTTACCCTTTTGAGCTGGCGAGGTTTTCTTTCACAGGGCGCAGGTCTCTAGCCAGTTAGCTCGCCGTCCAGCTAGCCCGCCTCTCCGTACGGGTGTCTGCGGCCGGTCGGCGGCTCCCGGTGCCGGGCGAGGCGGGCGGGGACCTGCCAGCCTCCGTGACAGCTCCCCGAGACAGCCGGCGGCAGTCCGCGCCGAGACACGGTCCTCCGGTGCTGCGGGCCGGGGTGGGGGAGGCACGGCTGGCCGGAAAGAGGGAGAAGTGTCCGGTAATGTGCGGCGAGGAGGAGCGGAGGATGTTGAGAGACCGCGGAGCTGCTGGACAAGTTGTCTTTTTTTCTGCAGCAGCACTGCAGCCACGCTGTCTGTCCGGGGCCCTCCTCCAACACACACACACACACACACACACAGAGGGAGGAGAGGCATAAACACACACATACACACACAGGGAGGGAGATATAAACACACACACACAAAGAGTGAAAATGTGTGTGAATCATCAGACGTGTCACGTTTCTAACCCACATTGTTTTTATTCCCGTGTTTGAACCGCACAGAGTCTCCACAGCACACAAACAATCAGATACTCACAGTGTGTCAGTGTTGGTGGGCGTCACTCCCACTTCCTCCAGCTGAGCAGCCCATAATTTGATAAAGTAAGCCGATGAGACAGGATTGATCCCCAGGGAGGGAAATTCACACTCTGCAGCAGCACAAACGACAGGATGAGGCTAAAGACTGCCAACTTTAGATTAAATAAGTAAAATAAAATCATAAATTAAAGAAATAACATTCAGTCATACTGGTGAGAAAATGGATAGTGTTTGCTTTATGCATGTTAAACACATACTGTCTGCAAAAATGAACTTATTATCAGCATCTATAGCAGTGTTGAATGAGCAAAATATACAAGTGCATACCTTTTAATACTACAATCATATATAATACACAGTTTATAGAAATTAGAGCTCTAAACTGCATTTTAGCAGGGGAAATACAGCGGCATGTATTATAAAAAGTGTGGTGTAGCAGGGGAATACATAGGATCAATACAATATCACTATTACCTTTAATCATAGGAATAACAACAACAAGTAATAATGCTAATAGTACTTGATACTCATTAGAAGTAGTGAGTTTTATCTCTTTATCCCACTTCCACAGGCAGCAGTCATGTTTGATTATGGCAGCTTGCATCTCATTTGTCCACCTCGTATCAATATTTCTTATTTATTTCCAGCACACAGCCAGCCCGCCTGCTTTGCAGCAGACTCCGGCTGATCTGCGCGCACCACAGAGGTGTAACATATTTATACAATGTGTCATGATTGCCACCCATGCAAATCAGCGGCGGTGGCATCGGAAATGGACTGTACCAAGAGGGGCAGGGATGCTGCGGGAGCCTCTGCAGGCTTCACCTCCTCAAACAAATCTGTAATCGCGCACGGGAGCGTTTTCTGTCGGCGTTAAAGGTGAAAACACGAGCCGGCTGTCTTCACGTGTGGCTCGTTAACACGCACAGCAGCTGACTGTCACTTTCTGTTCACCCCCCCCCCCCCCCAACACACACCCACCGCCCGCCCCCCTCCGGAGGCAGCCTCAGTGTCTGAGCGTATGGTAGCGACTGTCATCCTGCCCTGCCGCCCGCTTCGCAGAGGAGAAGTTGGCAGAGGGATGTGAGAGCGGTGATGGCGCTGCAGCTGAAGCCCGGGGATGCAGCGTACTACCAGGGCGCAGACTACTGCAGGAACTACACCTCGCCGCCCGTCAGCTACGGTGACAGCAGCCATTATCTCGCCCGGTTGCCAGGTAAGGAGTTTTTTTTTTCTTTCTTTTTTTTTCCGCACGGGATCTCCCCGGTCTCGGCTCGCCGGTAAGTCCTGAGCGCCAGAGTGCAGGGATGGAGAGAGATCCGGGCGGAGATACGTGCAGGATGGTACGGAGGACGGTGGATGTGCAGAGCCCGGTGTCATCATCATATGTCATGCAGGCGGTGCACCGGCCGCCAGTCCTTATGGATGCTGCGATGCAAAAAAAAAAAAAAAAAAAAAAAAAAAAAAAAAAAAAAAAAAAAAAAAAAAAAAACAAAAAACACCCCCCCCCCCCCACCCCCACCCCCCCCCCCCCCCCCACGCCA
>JBAJHX010000106.1:5709557-5728898 GCA_037176925.1 Amniataba percoides
AAAAAAAAAAAAAAAAAAAAAAAAAAAAAAAAAAAAAAAAAAAAAAAAAAAAAAAAAAAAAAAAAAAAAAAAAAGGTTGTCGAGGTTTTCTCAGCAGGCTCTGTGCGCAGACCTCTGTGGCAGCTCATGCTTCGGGGAGACTTTGAAGGGGGGCTCGGGCTGCTGGTGTGTAATTTGAAACAGTGCGTAGCCTCAAAGCAATGCTCGCCCTCATCGCTGTCAGCGTGGCGGAGTCTGAGCAGAAAGTGCGGCTCCAGGCTCTGTGGACGTGCACAGCTGACGGCGCCGTGTGACAGCTGCTCAGCCAGCGCGTCCTCATCCTGATTTTACGGCCGCGGCCAACATCAGGCTTCCCGTGTCGGTATAAGCGAGTCGAGGCCGGAGTGTGTCGGGGTCACGCTGCTACATGGGTGATCCAGATTTACAGGGGTGACTCCGATCGGTCCTCCTGGTCGTGTTCCTGCCTCAGCAGCCTCTGTCCTGTTGAAATTGCACAGACTGCTTAGACTGAAGTCAGTGGGACTTACTGTAATTGACTGGCTGTTGAAACATCAGTCAGAATGTCAGAATGATTTTGGTAAACCATCATTTAAATCATCCAGAACGAAAAAATGAAATACTAAAATTTGCTGGATTTGTTTGCTTGTCTAGGTTTGGCATTATATCAGGTTAATACCTACCAGTGGACTGTCTAACTTTTCATTAACCAATTTAAACTATTTTGGACAGTGGTAACTGGTGTAAATTATTAATCAGTTACTCAATGAAGATATCTCATGCTAGTGGTGTTCTGTAAGGAGGAATAGATGATTACTAATTGATAACAGCAAAAGTAACTTGCTGCACAGGCCAGGTGACCAGTGCTCCAGTGAGTCTTTCACTGAGGACTTCACTCACTTTACATTGGTTATTATGAGTGACACTGAAACCCTCAGTGCTGCTGAGATGTAAAAGTGGGAGCTCAGCTTTGCTGTAATGGCACAGATAGACATATCTGGTCTTTTGCTGCTCGTCCAGAGCCCAGTGGAGCGGACGGAATAAGTGCAGGAGGCATGTGCTCCTCATCCCTCCATAATTGATGCGACACAACACAGTATGGCAAGAAGAAAAAACTCTAGAGAAAACGAACACTTGGCCTATTTAGAGATTCTCAACGGAGGCCATTAGATTATCTTTCTTTTTTGGTGGCTTTGTTCTAAACCAGAAGAAATCTTGAGTCAAGCTAAAAAAAAAATGATGAAGTGATTATAACTCTTGAGGTAGTTTTGATTTAGATTATTGTGTTTTTTCAAACTTTGCTTCAGATATGTCATAAGTTTGATTTTGACTTGCAAACTTGTCTGTGTCCTCTCCAAAAAAAAAAAAAAAAAACTACCTTAAATGCAGAACAGTGGGTTTATGTGACTTTGCAGCAAAGTCTGCTGCAGTGAACATGCATGCAGCTCTATAGACTGCTCTTTATGGGCCTGAATGTGGGTCTCTGAGGAGGACTAAACTGCCCTTGGCCTATCTAGCTCACAGGACTGTGGGCAGATAAGATAAGACAAGAAAACTCCTGAAATGTTAAAGGAGGACCAAACATCAGTGCCATTCTTCTTTTTATTATGTGTAGTGTTGTTATTAAAAGCTGTACTGTTTGCACTGCTATGATGCTCTAATGAGAGGATCCTGATTTTGTATGATAATTGGGGGAAGTATTTATTGATGATTTGTGCTTCCACACTTCTGATGAAGAGCTATTTGTAATCTGCACACAAACAGCTGATAATAACTGTTTTTGTGGCTGCTTGTGGGATTTCTCCTGGATCGCTCTCCTACAACATCGCCTTGTCTGAATGAAGATATTCAATATCATCACTTTGCTTTCTCGCCTGCTAGAAAAACACAAAAACAATTGTATTCATAAATGTGATCAAAAGAGCATCATAATTTAGCCCAGTTGTCCCCTGAACCGATCAATTGTCGCTCGCAATGCATATCTTCATCATAATAGTAAAATCAAATCAAGAACAGATTGGTCTCTGCTGACTAGGCTGGAACAAAGACAGAGGACAAAACAGAAATGTGGGTGGAGGCCTAATGTCAATAAATTGTATTCTTTTGTTTTATTATCATCATTTAGTCAGTCCAGTCTAGCTTGCATGCACCAGAGCGATATCCCTCTTGTATTTTTCCAGAGAGGGAGGAATTAATCAAATTTAAAATGCCAGCATGCACAGGGAGTCGCTGGTCTAAAAAAACAACAAAAAAAAAACCAAACCAACATGCTGGAAGGGTCTCAGCATGTGACCTTGTTTTTAAGCATTTACCTTAATCATGGAAGTGCGAGGCTCTGAGTCAGGGTTGCAGGGGAGGAAGAGGTCTTGGAGGTCTGTGCGTTTAGCTATAACAGGGGGTCTGAAATGCAGTGAAAGTCAGGCAGCAGATGTGTGACTCAAGCAGAATTTACCCTTAAAGAGGTAGTTCAGCTACATTCATGTGGAAGAATATGTCGCCTTATGAGAAGCCATTGGTTTATGTAGTTCCTATTTGGACCCAGTGCACTTTCACATGATGCAGGATTGCAATGAGTTGATGAAGAACAGGTCAGAAAAGAGAAAATACTGTGCAGGGAGGCAGTGCCCGGAAAACAGTTGATAGCAACGACCTATAGTTCACTTTACAGTTTAATAGATACGCAGTATATGCATTTATGGTAAAGTAATCATGTATTGTGTGGTGACACAGTGTGATCTGTGAACTACTTAATAGATAATATCAAGAAAAAAGGGTTGGCTGCTCTTTCCTGCTGCAGTGAGCTCTCAGGACTGCTGTGCAGGCTGTCTCAATCAGGGCTGAAGGGTTCTCATGAGGCTGCTGCTGATGAGATTGATGATGTGAGACTTGATAGGTGGATCTGCCTCTGGCTGGCATTATCAGTGATTGTTGAGTGTTTAGGATGTGTTTCATTCAACAACACCAGTGAAAGATATGAACATGTGAAGCACAAATTTACTTTAGCCTCCTGCCTTTCAGATCTCATAAGTATTTATTTATTGCAACATTAACACCATGTGTTTCCTGCATTAGCTCCATTATTGGTGTTAAAGTTGTCATTGCTGTGATGACACTTTAAGTGTGTCTGTTACCATCTTCAAATGTTCTGTTAATGAAGCTTGAGGTTCTGTTAGAGCTCCTCTTTACTTTTTCTGCTGTTTATTACAAATAAACCACTGTTGTTGCTCCCTACGGATGCCAAAGGACGTCTCGTAAAAAGAAGCTCTCACCTAAAAGCTTCCATGAGCAGGATATATTAAAACAACACTCACAATGCCAATGAGCTGTGAAACTGATATTTACTTACATGAAACTGCTGCATAATATTACTGTATCAAGGTATAGGCAACTCATCCAGCTCTGCTGAATCGTCCAGTCTCATTTTGCAGTTGCCACAGCTATAGTAAGTCAGGGCCTTGTCTGGCATACCTTTCTCCTGAGGTCAGCCAGGCCAGGTGACAGACAGATAGCGAGACACACTGGACAGACAGAGTGACAGCAAACAGCAGTCGGAAACACAAACATCCCGGGGTGTTATTTTGGGTTCATGAATCACTGCCACTGGGCGTCCAATTGGATTCCAAATAAAAGCTTCCAGCACAGTGAGTTTTGACACAGCTGTTGGCCTATTACTGACCTGACAATATATGTAGTTATGAACACACAAAATGGAGCACTGGAGCGGCACAAATCAGCACAGCGCCATTCCTAATATGTTCTTGCTTTCTGTTCATATATATAAATGTATATATAAATGTATGTATGTTTACACACACACACACACACACACACACACGCACACACACACACACACACACACACACACACAAAACATCATCAGCCTCCTCCAGCAGCCACACTTCCGGCTGTGATCTCTTCTGATCAGGGAAGCTTGAGGATTTTATTGTCACTGTCTCTGTTTGTGTGTGCACATATGTGTGTGTGTATGTAACGTTCCGTATGCATGACTGCAGGCACTGCAGGCTCAGCCTAATCTTTCTGATGCTCACTGGAGTGTGAACCTCCTCTGTCCGAGAACATGTTTCCATTCGCCCATCTCTTTACATCTGTCCTGCCCCAGGGCTCCAAGATCTAAGTGCATCTCTCACTGACAATTTATATTGGCCATTGCATTTTGACCAAGTTCTCTCTCAATGTCCTTTGGGTGATCTGTCAATAGACAACGTCCTGCAAGTCTACATTATATAGGAAAATCATGTATTTATCTTTGCCTTCAGCTTTATCTTCTTTATCTTTGAGGGGACATTTTCAGTATGTCGTGTTTTTTCATCTGACTCATGGATATCTCATTTGTTGAAAAAACAAGCAATATAGTTTTTGAAGCAATTTATAAATCACTTTCTTTTTATATGACTTCTGGGTGCATCAATTGACTCAGTATTCATTTTGGATCATTTAATTCAAGAAGAGAAATCACAGCCCTGCTACCTAGACAGATTCTCATCAACTGCAATCTTTTTCCACCCATCATCCCACAGACTTCATCCCATTGTAACCAACTCTGTCACATAACACACTTAAATGAGCCCAAAAAATTTTACATGAATGATTACTATCTTTCATCCTGAGGGGAAACTGGATGTCTAAATTGCAAATGGCACAGTGATTCTTCCAATAGTTGTTTAGTATTGAAATGAAAAGTAAATGTCCTATTATTGCATTGACTGAATGCTTTCTAGGATCCTTGAATACAGATGTGCAAAATCCAAACTCATTTTAAGGCTGTAAAGCAAACAATGGCATGCAATATAAAGAGAAAACCTGCATAAAGACTTTCACAAATTGCAACTGAATAAATAGTTCTATTATCTATCATTGCAGTCATGTCTCTTAACACCAATTTCCTCATCAAGGTTACCGACTTTCTTTAAGAAACAAGTGTCTTTGATTTGTAAAATCTGCCCAAGCCTTAAAGGAATGTTTATTTGTCCCCAGGCCCAGAGACCATGTTGAAGCCTCCTCTCAGTCTCTTCAGCCACCCACAGCAGCCGTTTCAACACATGGACTCTTTGCACCAGCTGGGACCTCCACCAATGGCGCCTGCTCAGCGTCTCGGCCCACCACCCATTGCCCCTGCTCAGGCAATTGGACCCCCAACTATGGTACCTACCCAGACTCTTGGGCCCCCTCCCATAACTGCTACTCATGCATTAAGGCCTCCTCCCATTACCCCTCCCCACAGTTTAGGTCCTCCTCCAATGGCCCCAGCTCAGCCAATGGGGCCGCCACCAATGGCACACACCTTGGGTCCCCCACCTATAGATCACACACAAGCGATAGTGCCTCCAACCATGGACCTCACACAGCCGTTGGGGCCTCCACCGCTGAACCCTGCACATGCATTGGTGCCCCCACCTGTAGTGGCTCCTGGAGCTGCTCGATACCCCCTCCCTCCCAGCCCCCTGTCCTCCCCCCCAGCTCCGGGCCCAGACCCTTCGCAGCTGCTGCCAAGGCCTCCAGGACCGGCCCTCATCCCAGCCCCGGTGTCCTGCCTCATTCCCGGTCCTCTCCCGGGTCAGGCAGCCCCAGCCAGCGATCAGCCCCAGGATGAGGGCACTCCACTGGTGATGGAGGAGCAGGAGGACTCCCTGGGCCTGGGGGAACTGTGTAAACCGCTATACTGTAAACTCTGTAATGTAACCCTCAACTCCGCTCAGCAGGCACAGGCTCATTACCAGGTCTGTTAAAAAACACATCTGACCTTTGTATTGAAGTTCAAATGTACACAATGTGTTAATATTATTATATTTTCATAAACACACATTTTTGTCTCGTCATGTGTCTGATTAGGGGAAGAACCACAGTAAAAAGTTAAGAAATTTCTACGCTGGCAGTCAACAGCCTCCAGCCATCAGGATCCCTGAAGTCGTCGAGGCGACCGGCCAGACAGCCCTGAGCTCAGGATCCAGCGACAGTGACGCAGGCAGGCAGGTCAGATCCAAACTTAGCAACTCAGCATCAACCCACCTAAATGATACTGTTTTAGTTGAGGAGGTGGGTGTTCTGCCGCTGAAGTGGCCAGTCTGCTGATAGAAATCCTTTCCCTCTGAGGAGGTGGTAGGGAACTGCAGAGTCACTGTTTTATTTGAACAGTGGAAACGCACATCATCTGCTCACCACTGAACAATTTACTGTCTCTTATTGCTACACGTTGAAAAGACAAGACAGGAGAAGATGGTGGAACTACATTCTCTACAACTGAATGTGGTTTATTAAAGATCAGACGCACAATGAGAAAAGGAAAGTATAAGTGACAGGATATCTTATTACTGCTAGAAAATACAATTAAATGGAGTTATTGCATGTAATACATTTAATTGTTTTGCTGTATTTTCTCAGACTTTAACATGGCTATATTCACATGTATCAGAATATAATGTGATCATATCAACTTCAAATGAAATGAAATGTCAGTGTTGTATTCACAACCTCCCAAGTAGCAATAAAAGATCAGTTATTGCAGGCTGAAGTATTTAACATGTCTGTAACTGACAAATATGATACATATCACATATCTGAGTTTACCTATAAGCTGTAAAAGTGTCTTATATTTTTTAACCTTTTAAATATTTAGCAGACTGATGGCTATATGACTGCTTTTTTACTTTAGCAGATGTGATTCTTTCACAATTTAACATCTTTAACTTGTGTATATTTTCCTGTTGAAATTAAGAAGTCGTACTAGAAATGATTTTCTTCATCCCACCAAACCTAATCATCTCTTTCTTCTCTCTCTCACTATTTACTCCCGAAATCCTCTCGGCACAAACACTGCGTTGCTTTGTCCTGTTCCCACAGGCGCTGTATAAGGGGGCGACCCGGGTCATCTTGGCCACAGAGAACGACTATTGTAAACTGTGTGACGCCTCCTTCAGTTCACCGGCAGTCGCGCAGGCCCACTACCAGGGAAAGAACCACGCCAAGAAACTACGGCTCGCTGAGGCCCAACAGAACTCCAATAACATGTAGGTTTAAATATAGATATGTGTGTACAGAGGTCTCGTCATTTGACATTTGAGGATGCATTTTCTCCTGGAGGCCACAGCTGAAGCCATAAATGTGATTTGGTCTTCTCTTACTATTGTTATTGTTGTTCGTTAATGTAAACCTAAGTGATCATAAACATGAATGATGATGAAATAAGGTATCTCTCCAGATTTAAGTTACCCAGTAAACTGTCTGTTTCGACATTCTTCCAAGTAGTTTGAGAAAAACTACCTTAAACACTGCTTTCAGCTTTGTTTATTACCAAAGTAGCCAGACTAAGCCTGTGAAAATGGATAGCCAGACACTGTGTGTTACTCACTTTTTGGACCAAACTGAGGTGATTTTGACTCTGTGCCTGTTTCAGGGAGGGCAGCAATGAAGCCGCCCCGAGAAGAAACCGGAAAGATGGCAGCGAGTACAGACTGGTGAAAAACCGCCGCATCCCACAGCTTCCTGCTAACATGCCAGGTAAAGTAATAAAAATAAAGTAGAATTGAGAGGTGTTATAATTTAGAGTTAGGAATGATTATAGCTGTCTGTATCTAATAAACATTAATTCAATCAAGACACTATAGCATTTATGTAACAGTCTGAGCTAATAGGAAGACAAAAATGTGTCAATGTTTCACAAAAGGTTTTTGTTTTTGTTTTATATTAAGTATCAATCTTCAAACTGTCAAAGTAGGTTATTTAACTTACTTGACCGTATGTCAAATGTAATAACTTTAATATGGTTTGTATAAGTCAGTCCAACAAATTAACCCAACAGTGGTGACATTTGTGTGATTTCCTGGTGAAACACAAACAATCCTATATCACCTGAACTAGCCTCTTATAGTGATCATAACCAGGGAGCATCTGACATCTGACCATATACGAAGAGTCAGGTCAGGGAAACAGTCAACTCTTCCTTTGTTCCTTCTTTAAAGAAAATATGGCCGTGTTGACACGCTCCAGTACTTCCGTTGCACTACATGTACAGAATCCAATAGTCCACTCTCACACTGTGCAGCACGTTGAAAAGCAGCACGGCTATTTGGCCTGCAGCGGTTCAGAATGAATTCTCCTGGCAAAAATGTGATGTAATCCATAATGTCCTCTAGTCATATAGATGTATATTGGGAAGTCAATTTTGCAGTCCAGAATGCCAACATGAACTCCACTAGCTTACTGATCTGTAGTGGACGCCCTGGGGGAAAGCAGATCTTCCATCCACTGTTTTCAGACTGCATCAGTGAAGTAAACTGCTGCAGCTGGCTACATCTGGTTAACACGAGGAACACTAAACACCATATTCCTGAAGCCAGACTATCAGATATGGAAATTTTGTACTGAAAACATGCTTTTTAATGGGTATAATGAAAAAGCTGGCTTTTATTTGACACTTCCTTGGCTTGTTTAAGTGCACTTTACCAGCAGATAAATTATTTTCAGCAGCCTGCGAGGGCAGCATTTTTTTTGCTGTGGGAAAGAAAAAAGAAATAACATTATAAATATTGGACTTTTTCATCCATGGTTCTTCTACTTTCTCGCGCATCTACTTATGGGCTTCCTCTGGCGCTTTGGAAAAGCTGTTACAAAGCCTCACCTCTCTATCACTGAGGGATAACATGGCAGCACATATTTTACCAATGTTTAATCTGGCGTGATGGGAGTTGTGAGTGTCTGCTTTTGGCCTTGTGTGTGTGTGTGTGTGTCTGAAAACAGAGAAGGTAACGTCAGACTTTGTGCTGACGTCAAACAACTATCTCTTTCTTGCCGTCTTTCACTCTGTCTCTTCTCTTTCCACAGACAAAGACAGTAGCACCTGAGCTCCAGAAAAGCAGGATAAATCATAGAGTAGAGCCAATTGCCTTCCTCTCTCCCTCTCTCTCTCAACCACTCTTTCTCTCTCTCTCTTATTCTCTCTCTCTCTCTCACACACACACACACACACACACACACACACGCACACTCACACACATACCACAACGTTCTGCTGATTTAATCAGTTTTCTTGATGGACAAACCCTAAAATAGCTTCCCTCTCTCCTGCGGTTGCCTTCTCACCATCTTTTTATCTCTCTCTCCCTATCTGCCTCCTGTTTTTCTGCTGTGTTAACACACACAAAAACAAGCATTACTCCTTTTCCAGTGATCACCTAGTTGTAATCTCAGATGACTTTGTGCTTTTCTGCCCAAGCACGCCATCTTTAACAGTGATAAAGTGACACATCAAGTTACAATTAGGACAGTGATGCTGGCCTGGGTTCAAAATCTGCTGAAGTGTGGCTTTGGATGTGTCCTCAGACTAAGATTTGATGTGTTAATAATCTCTTGCTGAAACACTGAGTGGGTTTTGGAATTTTATTAATTAATTGGTTGCATAAGTCATGCATCAAGCAGCAGAGCAGCAGTGGAGCCCTGCAAACGGCTCTGTGGGGCTGTGTTGTAGGCACAGGTGGGTTTCGAGCTAAACGTTACCACCAGCCTGCTAACATGCTCACACTGGTAACAGTCTGAGGTGAAGCAGGTATGTTTACCATGTTCGGCATCTTAGTTTAATATGCAAACATTTTTCCAATTAGCACTAAACACAACACACCAGCTGCATGGCAGTGTTTTCACTTCTGCAGGTATTTCATTGTGAATGATAACTGATGGTCAAAAGGAACGATTAAGGGATGAGTTTTGAGAAATTCCACACAAAACCACAAATGTGAGGCTCACGGTGATGCTAGGGAAGGTCGGGGATCTCTTCTGGCTTTTATACCAAAAAGTTAAGCAGTTGTTGAGTGTCTGTGGCGGACTAACATTCCCATACATAGAGCCATTCAACTGACAGGGTTACAATACCAGAGATTTGCTGTGATGTAAACACATAGTGTTTTTGCTATTATTGCAGCCCTTCATCTCACATAATCTTTGCCAACCATTGGTCCTAAATTGAGTGTAGTATCCTTCCAGCTGTCATAACTGGTATGAATTGACTCTTAATATGTAGCTAAAACTAACTTCTTCACTCCTGTCTGTTGCCTCTCCTCTCTTTCTCCCCTCAGGGCCGTACTACAACCCCCGGCCGAGGCAGCGCATCCCCAGGGACTTGGCCATGTGCGTGACTCCCAGCGGACAGTTCTACTGCTCCATGTGCAACTGCGGAGCCGAGCAGGAGACGGACTTCAGGCAGCATCTGGAGAGCAAGCAGCACAAAGCGAAAGTGTCGGAGTTAAGATACCGCCACGAGATGGAGAACCTCGGCTACAGCTAAGAGACACAAGAGCAGAGGAGAGGGTGGGAGGGGGAGCAGAGAATAGGTGAAGAATGGGTGGAGAGACAATGAAATAGGCGCAGGAAAGCAAATACTGCCCCGTGCTTGAGGGGCATATTTAGTGAAGAGATTAGCTCTAATGGCCTCAAGATCTTGTTGCAATTCATTTGATACGTGGATCAAACCCTCATATTTGACAAAATGCTCTACTACATTGAGCTATAACTGGATTTGATGGATTTATTTGATCAGGGTACCATGCTTGAAATTCACTCTGTATAATGAAGCAGGCTGCACCACGTATGTAGAGATGCAGGAACCGTGCTGCTGAGAAAATGACAGATTTTTGTCTGCTCTCACTGAAACAAATCACATTTTTAACCCACCACCTTTTGTTTGCCGTGCTGTTTCTGGTCAGCTTTCCTTCAAGGCTTTGTGTGGGTTGCAGTCTGACTCAGGATACAGGTAAATGCAAATGAATTGCAAGTAAATCTTGAGCTTGCTCGGAGGAGAGGCCAGAGAGCCGATGCAATGGGAGAGGAGGTGCAGGAACACTCAGAGAAGACTGGGACATGCGGAGCATTAAGGGCGTGAGCAGAGAGTAAGCGTTAGGAGAGGCTGCGAAATGTGGAAAATAGAGAGAAGCCTCTTGATCGAAGTTCAAGGAAGCACTTGAGGTCAGAACAAGCCTCATCCTTGGGAAAAAAAACAATCATCACTGAGGCCAAAGTTTTAGTTTGAGGCTAGTTTTTCAATTGTTACGTGTGAATCAGCCCTGCAGGTACTTTTTCTTACAAGTCCCACAGCGGGAACGTCAGGGCCACATAATGACCACGGTTAAACAAAATTCAACATCTTTATAGCCTAGTGATAAAATCCAAAGCACTATTCGCTAATTAAGAAAACAAAAACAAAGCACAACGAGCAACATGATCTGGTAGAAACAGTTTCACGTGAATCTCTTAGTCTTAGCCGACCTCTTAGAGGTCCATTGGTGCGCATCAGGCTGAAGGCTACGTCCCGACTAGCCTTGTTTGTGCCTTTAGTGAGAATTAGGCTGAAGAGTAAGCTTTGGCTAGCCATTTTGGAAAACATAGCGGAAACCAATCTAGAGTATTGATTGGATTTTTCTATAATTCTTTCATCTCTCTTCTTGTATTGAATCCATACAAATATTATGTGAATATTCTCAAATTACATTAGAGATGTAAATATAGTAAACTACACACGAATACTATTGATTCTTTGGTTAATGTTAGTCTAGCTTATATTGTAAATACTCATAATCTATTTAATAATTATCAGGAATCTTGTACAAGTGTGCACTGACTGAATGTCTACCCATGAGCACTGTATGTCTGCGTGTGGATTTTACTGTAGGCCCTACATGCCACTGTGGGTGATGCCCTTGTCTATTGGTAAAGTAACTCTGGTACCATCTATTTGCAGTTAAAAGCTGCTAGTCTCATTGTTTTGACTGTGTTGGCGGACCACATGCCAGGAGAGGCAGTCTCTGAGGCTGGGTCTTCTTCTGAGGCTGGGTACAAGCTGAACGTTTCTCGTGACGATGCAGCCAAACTGGCACTGTGAGGTACAAATGTGCAAACGCCTTGGAAACACATAGTGGTACGTGCAGCCGAAAGCATTTAACTCCAAACTTCTAATTAGTTTGCAAATTGCTAATGAACGTGTGCAGAGCTCATGGATGTTTCTGCTCGTAAGACATGTCATTTAATTCTCCCAATCAATCGTGATTCCCCGAGGGGGCATAGCCAGGTTTTACTGCAGTGTGAAATGGCTGCAGAGGCGTGACATGGATTTTGTCTGGATTTGGAGACAGATCCTTTTTGTTTGTTGGCTTTGGTTTTACCCCAAATGACCCAGGCCTAACTGTTTTTCAGTTTTTAGCCCATCCTGAAAACATCAGTTATGTAATTGAAATCAAATTTGATTTTTCTATTTCTGTTTATTTGATTTTCTCTGCTAGTTCAGTGGTGCTGAGCTGAACACGGTGCAGTCACATGGCATTTGGAATTACACAGTTGTGCTTTAAATGACTAAATGTGTGTAACATCAATCATGATCTCCTTTGACAATGACAGGTTTTACTGTTTGGTACACACAGAATCTTGTCTTTTATACAGTTATTTACAGATAGTTGATTCTTTAATCCTTTAAATAGAAAAATGATTTTATTTATGCCTCAAAAAATCATTTTATGTAGCAGCTAAAAGGATTTTCCATCTACATTTTCAAATGTCGACATGTTCACCTGTACAGTATACAAGAATGGAGAAGATATATAGATCAAAAGAAGACAAAAAAAACATCAATGTTTCACTTTAAATTTGCTTTTCCATCTCCTCCTGCAGTGCAGATACATGTGCACTCACACTCCTACATAATTCAATCAGTCAAAGGCATGGTAGGGTCACATAATTAGATGTGTTATAAAGTGAAAGGAAAGCGACATCCTGGCTCTTTCTCTGGTTGGTTTAGTCGGAAGTGGGGCGAGGCAGCTGTTCACATCTTACACATGTCTCTGGAGCACAAACACACACCTGATCTCACCCACGAGGACTCTTGGGAGAAAAGCACTGTGAGGACAAAGTACTGTGGTGTTTGGGGATTTAGACATGTGAGAGAGGGACAGCCGGAGAGGGAGACTGAATATAGAAAACAAAATGCTAGGCTGTTTTATTAGCCCACTGTGCTTTATAGTCTAATCAAAAAGGAACAAAGAGAAGCTGATGAAAGCAGAGCTGTAACCAAAGCTGTGTATGTGTGTGTGTGTGTTAGAGACACAGCTAGTCGAGGAGTTCTTCACATTAATAGCACTTCTCCTCCTCCTAGAAATAACGCGCTTTGTCTCACATGAAAGCATGGGTAGCATAACCTTTTATTATGTTGACAGGCTCCTGGATTCAGAATGAGAGTCACACTCCAATGCAGCTACTGAACCCCGTCAGCAAATGCATGAAATAATGAAATGCACAGGAATGGAATAAATAAGGAGAAACTCTCCTCCTAACAGGCATCGTCTAAAGAGACTGCAAGATAAGACAGTCATACGGACTCTGAACCAGTGGCTGGCTTGAGACTCCTTAAATCATGTTAGTGTGATCAACCAAAGACAGATTTTTCTTCATCAGATTGTTTCTTTGTGCAAGACACAACAGCCCCAAACTCCCAGAGGACCCAAAAATCCCTTCTGTACTGTTCCCCTGCTCTCCTGTCTTGGAGAGGAACGCTATATCAAAAGCTACATATGAGTCCTTTCAAGAACTTTATTTTTTAGTCTGGTATATTCCAACATATAGTTTGGTTTAATTAAATCAAAGACAAATTAAATGTATTCCTTTAAGATGGCTGTCCTTCGGGCATTTTCTGCCTCTTATTAGACATATAATGTAAAAGAAGGCAGGAAACAAGGGATGAGGTATACCTATCACCTGGCAATAGACCAAGAAAGCAATGAAATACTTCCTGCCAGGTTGCTGGTTGCATAGATTTTGGAAAATCTATGGAGCCAGCAGGGTCTAGTTGAAAAAAAAACAATAAATAACACAGTAAACATCAATTATGTTTAATGGACTTAAATATGTCAAACCAACAGTAAACTTCTCCTTTTATACAGGACTATTTTTGGATGGGTATTGTTGAAGTGAACCACCATTCTGCATCGAAGGACCTTCATTGGTTGCACAAATGTTTTAAGCCATCGCAAGCCAGCAAAATCAAGAAACCACTGTGGTAAACGAAGGCATCTACATGGGCCGTTTAACTGTTAACAGGTTTAATATTTTGGTTGTGTTTACTGAAATTGATTAGATTGCATAAATGCTTATAGAGAAGACTGTTTAGTTATTGTTTGGTGTGGTAATATGTTAAAATAGCTCATATACCCAGGGTACTGTTTCTCTTTGTTTTGTTCTAACCATGTTTACTTGTTAGAGACTCTAACATTTGGTAACTATAATATACTGATAATTATTGTTTTTTGTTATTTACAAATGCTGTTATCTAAATGCTGATATGTTTCAGCACCATAACTTCTAAGTTGAACTTCAGTGCTTCATTGTAAATGACAGAGAAGTGTTACATATTGCACTGTACAAATTGTATCTGCTTTTTTTGTGCATGAGTAAGATCATACTTAATAACTGTTGAGATGTTTCTACCACTGAGAGGAAATGTGACAGAGAGGATGTTTTTTTTTTTTTTTGAGGTTTATATGGTTGGTCGGAAATGTCTGTATGCTGTGCTGAATCTACAAAAGGGCATTGGAAAGAATCACGATTTTTGCACTGAATATAAAAAGACACTGGTGTTTATTAAGGAAATTATGCTACTGTTTGTTGCTTAGTTCAAGGGAAGACTTTGCTACCATTGTCATTATTTGCATCTCAATAATTTTTATCCTAATGTTTACAAGGTGAGAAGCTGAAGCTGTTATGGGTGTGTATCATATTTGTAATTCTGTGTGTTTATCCATGTGTTGCTATGTTGGACTGATCAGACCAGGCTAGATGGGCAGCTCTCTGAGGTTAACTAACCTGTAAAAATAGCTTGTTATTATTATATCAAAAGATGTTGAAATTACACCCACTGGTCTCATTTGGACAAAACAAAGAGGGGAACAGAGCTAGTAGCTTATAATCATGTTCACCAGTAGCATAGCACCATCCACTGTTAAAATAAGGACAAGAGTCCTGTAATAACGTCCCAACAACAATTTAGAACTGAAGAAGGTTTTTGGCTGAATAGTGGCACATCATCTATAAAGAAAATCATTCATTAACTTCATTGTCTCCAGACTTGTTGAGAAGATCACAGTTGGGGCCAACCTTTAGCTGGTTTTATAGCAAGATTTGCAAAGTAGCATTTATCAAAAGCAATGTCAGATTTTGGGAAGTATGTTTTTTTTTTTTCTTTCTTGCAAAGTTATATGAGAGAACTAATATTACACTCTTGCCTGTGTTGTGCAAGTGTGGAGCTGGAGCCAGGAGGTGATTAGCTTAGCTCAGCTTAAAGACTTGAAACAGGTTTTAGGAGGAGTAGTGCAATTATTTCTTGTCAAACAACTGTTTATCCTTTGATCCGGCAGTTTTGTGCAGCGTCTTTGGTGGTTGCTCACCAATGATGGCGAGACTCTGGCAAGTCACTGGTCCTACTTTTTGTTCACTAAGAAATGATAACAGCTCACAACTGTACATGTAGGTCACCATGAAGGTTCGGTCTCGACAGTGGGGTACCTGTGAGCCAAAAGCTTTCGAGAACTTAGAGTTTTAGGGTTCCTATCACAGATTTGTCCTCAAAAGTCAAGGATAAACCTGCTCACCGTCCTCATGCTCAAGTATGAGTATGAGTTTGAACGTGCAAGTGAGGTACTTAGAAAAGGGGACAAACATGTTGAAAAGAAGAAGGCCTAAAGCTTCTGGAAAAGCTAACAATGAACCTTGATTTAAGAACCTTTTATTGTAGAATGCAAACAGCCTTTTATACATATCTGTTTGTGCATGAATTAAAGAAATGTTTGTCCATCAGTAAGAGTTAAAGATGCTGGTAGGCTGATTTGTTTTATTTAGAAAAGGCTATGCTCACTGTTTCTCCCTGCTTCCAGTCTTTATGCTAAGCTAACCTAATCGGCTCCAGTCCGTATGTAGTCTCCTCATCTCATCAGCACTGGCCCTGAACAAGAACAGTATTTCCCAACATGTCACAGTATTGTTTCAGAACAGTGTGTTTTACATGCACAGAGTATACTCTCATTCTTCACGTCAGCAGCATTGATTTCTGTTCACAACACATAGAATAGGTTGTGCTTTCCTCACATTAAAGCCCATGTATCCTGGTCTGCAGACGGAGTCAGTAGTACACTGACAGATTTCAGGACCCCTCACCTCCATCTACTGTCCGGGGCCCCAAACCTCCTAGCAGCGCCCCCTGCAGGACAGTATATACTCCTGTACTCTCTGTGAAAACCTCAGCACACTTTCAGTGCCTCTGAACAATGTTGCCAATATACCACTGACTGACTGAATGGTTGCCTGGTCTCATGTACTGATTTCTGAGGCTGCGTGTTTGTGTGTGTGTGTGTCTTTTCTGACAGATGAATAAACGTGCAGATGATATTAATAACCAAGCTGAGTTGATGATTATTACAACGAATGTGTGTCTCATGTGTTCTCTTCCACGGCGCCGCTCCGGGGGAAATAACCGATCTGTTCGCTGTTATTGGCTCACAGGGAGGAGACGCCCTACATAGCCTAGTTTCCGCTGCACTGACAGCCAAGCTCTACTCCTTCTTCTTGAAATTGCCTCTGCCAAGAAAGCTGTTCTTGTGCCCCTGGTAGTTTGTTTGTTTGTCAGCAGGATACAACACAAACCGTACGAACAGATTGCCTGAAATGTGGTGCTCTGGCCTCAGGTTTAAGTTAGTTTTTGGTGAGGATCCACAAACTTGGATTTCTGCCACTGAATGGCTCTTTTTTTATTTGCAACTTTGAAATCAGAGGTTGAACTGGGCAAGTACTCAGAAGTGAGTACAAGCACCTTCACTGTCTGTCCAACTTCCTTATGGCTCACTACTGCCACTTTTTAAAGAATGCGTGTAGGTGGTAACGGTGTAGTCATTGTAAGTGTTGTGAAAAAATTAACCCATGTGCTGCTCACACCAGCAATGAGAGGAGGCTGAAATGTGCAGCTGTGAGAAGTACGTTAAGTCACAAAGCTGCTGGATATACATTTATTATATCTGAATAAATAATACAGTTCTGCTCAATATCCTCTGTTCATAAATCCTCTTTTATCAGGGGTACACTTTATTCACTTATACTTCATATTACATTCTCCTTCATATTAATAACTCCTCTGTACAATTCATGTCCTCAAATGCTGCTGGTGCATTGCTGCTGGTTTAAAATACAGAGCCTGTTTTATTCAGTTTTAAGCACTGCAATTTGCAAATAAACAGACTGAAGCACAGTTTTCTGTTTAGCCAGCTCACAATGTTGAATCTGCCATTGTGGTCCAGAAAGAGTCAATGAGCCTTTGCTTCAAATAGACAGTTCAAGTAGATGATTGGCAGGTGTCTCTCTCAATCAGACATCAGTAAAAAGCCTTCCTATAGAGCTAATTGGACAAACACTCAATCGCCCTTGGCTTTCATTGGCCCTGATTTGTTAACTGGAAAAATGTAGCTGTTGCTTTGTAATTCTTTTCTTGAGCTGTCGAGTAAAGTTTATGGTCAGAAACAGGACATGCAGTTGATCAACCATACTAAAGTATATTGTATATGAGAAAGAAAGATGCCTGTGTAAGAGCATTTTCACATCTAGTCTATGTATTTCTCGCAGTTTTCAGAGACATATAGTAACACCATCATCTCAGTCAGGAAAGCACAGGTGTCACTATAATATGGAGGACGGCCAGCGTTCACTACACCATGACACAAGGGCTGCTAAATTTACTAGACGTAAACTAAGGAAAAATAATTTACTGTCCATGTAATTTATCTTGGATTCAAAAGTCCTTTACATGTCACAGGAGTGATGTCTACAGACTCAATAAGAACAGAATCCTGGAGAAACTGATTCCTCTTTCATAACTGGGACGCTAAAAAGATGTATCATTAACCTGTTAAGATGATAAAACAGCCTTGTTAGCAGATACTGGCTTATTCACTCATCCAGTAATCCAACAGTATATTTCATGCAGAGTTGTGTTTCACTCTTTTTAAACTACATTTTTGGCCACCACCAACTTCTAATGTTGCAAATCCTCTCTTGTGAAAAAAAAACAACAACCCCCCCCAAAACAACAAACAGAAGGTCATTTAAAAAAGCCTCGCCTGGTGTCCTGGAGGTCTTTTCAGTATTCCCAAACGTCCCTTGAGATATTTCCCATCCGCCACCATCTTTGATCTTTATTTTGATTCTGAGGCTAATACATGAGAGGCTAGTTCTTCAACAACAAAATGATCTGTTATGTTCACCAGCCAATCACTAATTTACTCTGCCTGCTGTTTGATGCAGGGCAGGTAAGGCACAGCAGATTTTTATAGCTTATTTGCTGAAAAACAGCCTGCTGTGGCTGGAAACGACACTATGAGAGCAGTGAGAGTGAACCGAGACACAGATGTTCTTATCGTACATGCTTTCTTTTACGCCCATTTCAGTGTTTTGCATAGTGGCCCCTTATTTCTTCCTCTTCTCCTGTGTGTTTTATGTCACACATGTGCTACTAAAGAGGTTCGACAACCACAAACACATGCACAGTCCCCAAGGTCCAGTCTGGGTCAGCCAGGCAAACAGTTGTTTAGACATTTATGAGGAAGTGATGACCCCTGTGTGGAAACTAGATTTTTCCTGGAAGAGACACAGGAGCACACACACACACATAGAGAGACAGCAATAGACAGAGCCAGTATATTTTGGCTTCATATGAAAGACAGCTGTAGATGTCCGATTATGTCTCAGACAGCCTGGGGACATGCAACAGTGGTCTTTGTTCCACTGTTATGACAGGGCAGCAGCGGAGAGGAAGGGATATGTTTCAAAAACAGGAAATCAGCGAGTGGATGCAAAACGCCCAGTCACTACCTGCATGGATTAATGTGTGTATGCTGTGTATTTCTGAACAACAGAGGCCGAATGTGATCCTGTAAAGCGTTCAAGTTCAGGAGTCTGAGCCCAGAAGATTTCTCAGCTGTGGTCACTGTGGTTACAGTCCCAGTTTATTGAAAATATTACATCTTTAAAATTTCAAAGCTTTCTTTTGTCTCATAGCTTTAAATAACAATGCAATGCATTTCTTTATCTCTGTCACACACCCCTGCAATTTGTACACTTGTGCGCATGCACATACTGAAAAGTCTTTTTGTAAAGGCTTGTGTTTGTTTTTCTGTTTCATTCTTCAAAGACTGTACTGACTCTGACTCTCCACTGTCCATCTGTCTCTGCATCCGTCTGCTTGTCTATCTATCTATCTATCTATCTATCTATCTATCTATCTATCTATCTATCTATCTATCTATCTATCTATCTATC
>JBAJHX010000106.1:5736619-5752507 GCA_037176925.1 Amniataba percoides
GACAGTGCTAACCACTGCACCACTGTGCCGCCCTGTAAGATATCAATAAAGTTTAAATTCTTTCTTTTTCCCCTTTTCCCACAGACAAGGCAGCATCCTCAGAAGGGGAGATATCTGCCTGTGATGGGATGGAGCAGCAGTGAGTCAGAGATATTTTTATAGCCAAATGGGCACAATGTTTGTGAAAGACATTCGAGCAACTCCGGATGCAGAGTGATCCACAACCGCATGTGGAGGGAGAAGAAACAGCTGAGGATCTGTGTGGCTCAACGTGGCAACCCAAAGAGCAGATTAACCCGTCAGTAACACCTTACAAGCTGTCTACATATTTGCTCAGCAGTTACTTCTCAGCAGTGTGCTAACTGCAGTACTCGTCCTTTTCCAGCTGCTCTGATTCAGAGCATCGTGTTCCAGGTTCTGACAGGTGTACTGTCAGGACACTGTTTGTTGTCTTGATGATGCATATATCAGGGCTGGACGAAGAGCTGATAAAGTCTTGAGACAGGTCTTCTTTTCAAGGTTTCACCTGTTTGGACTCAATTAGTTCAATAAAAGTGAGCATAACACCTAAGACTGACAACTGAACCAACTCCATGAGAACTGACATGACTCCAATTGCAAAAGAAGATGCAGGTAAACAAGTAACAGAGACGGGGAAACAAATAAGCTGACTCTGGGTTTAATTTTTTTTTTTTGTCAAAACACAGTTCTAACAGTCAATTAAAAAACTGCTGATGGAAACTATGAGATAAAATCTCTGGAAAAGAGGAGCTCTTTTTAGAAACTTTAATAAAATCTATATATAGTATATAGCAAATAGCATTATTTTGAATGTTCAGATATAAAATAAGACATTTTGCCACTATCTGTCATGCAGTGTTTGCATTATATCTGTGACATTATTACACAATTACAATACAAGAGTTCACAAAGTTCACATTACATGTATAAATATGGACATAAGAGACATTCACATTCAGCTCAGCAAAATATATAAAGTTATATATAAATAATCAGAGAAAGAAATGCAATATTGGGTAGATAAAGTCGTACTTTTATGAAGAATGTGAACTTTTGGTATCCATCAGTTGCAGCTGTAGTTTTCCTTCAGGTTCATGTGGCTCTCCAAGACATTCTCTGCTTCGGGCACTCTTTGGGATTTCAATTTGATACTCAAGGGCCTGGGAACTGTTTTGGATTTCAACATGACAGTCAAGGGCCCGGGGCCTCTTTGGGGTTTTAAAACAGTGCTCTTCTGGATGCCATCAGCAGAGGCTGGATTAAGAGAGACAGATAGACAAGAATAGAAGTTTTTTAATGCTCTGTTCATCCGAAAGGTAAAACCAAATGAGTGTTTCGCAGATACTGCACATCACCAAACCCTGTTTAAAATGACTTAATCCCACAAATCTCACAGATTCAAAACACTATGATAAGGTTACACAGCACTATTTTATTAAAAGCTTATGTAATGATTGTTGCTCCTGGGTAGGGTCTGTGGGCCGGTGCTGTTTGGGATTACAACTCTTGGCTGGAGAGGTCCTGGCTCCCACCTGAAACCCGGATACACTCGGCCTTGTGTCTTTCATCCCATGCTTTCAGTTTGCAGTTCCTGGAGCAGTAGTAGACCTTGCGGCAGCGGGTACAAGGAGTCAGCTTCACGGACACAGAGCGGCCGCAGTGATAGCAGAACTTAAACACTGGTGTCCTGAGAAAAGGTTCACATGCAAAGAGATGGAACAAAATCTGAACTCTTGGACTAAAATTCTGAAATGGACACATTTCAACTAACAAAACAAACAAACAAAAAAAGCTGTCTTTCATGATTATGTGTACCTGTGTTTTTCTGTCTCGCAGCTCGAGAGGGTCAGGTTTGAAGAAGTGAGTCCTGCTTTCGTGTACACAACCTTCTGTGTGCTGCTTGTACCTGTAACACAAATAAAGTACACACACACACTATACTCCAAAACACACAATAACAGTCATACTGTTTTTGCTTTTAAAACATGCATTGTAAAGACCATTCGATGTGAAGTCTTCTCTCGCTAAATCCTCTCCCTCCCTCTGGCTGGCAGTCTGTCTTAGCAGATCCCCCATTCTGCTCAGCAACTGGTGCCGTGCTTTGAATGTTTCCCTCTCTCTCATGTTCAGAGCGTGGAAGGCAGTGTTGGCAATACGCGAGTCCTGGAGAATAACATTTAACAAATAGTAATCTGTTCAGATGAATTATTCTGCAAATATATTTAAATAAAATAAACAAAATACATGACAGTGTGCAAATGTATACTCTATCACATTTCAAATCTTTAAAAGAAGAGGTGATGTAATTCCTCCTGTATACACCATAGTTGATTCTGGCTTTAAAATTTAAAACAAAGATGATTCAAGAACTTTTCAAGACAGTCTCAAAACAAAAAACAACTAATCCTTGTCATTTTCTCAAAAATACAATTATTCCAAAGAGTTTTTTATTTGACTATTTAAATTAAATGACAATGTAGCTTTCACAGCTGAAGTGTTACCTGGTTGAAGGAGTAGTGGGCATAGTCGACTGCAGTTCCCACAACATCACCCACCATCACTGGCATCAAGATGTTGGCACCAGCCTTTGCTAACACGTCCAGCTAACATCAAAGACACACACAATCTGTATTCTGTATTTTTCTGTTT
This sequence comes from Amniataba percoides, assembly GCA_037176925.1. Lineage (NCBI taxonomy): Eukaryota > Metazoa > Chordata > Actinopteri > Centrarchiformes > Terapontidae > Amniataba > Amniataba percoides. Next base: position 5,739,290 of record JBAJHX010000106.1, read on the forward strand.
TCCCCCAAAAGACCACAGTACAATAAAGTAGAAAAACAAACACAACAGTCAATTAATCAGGCTGCTTTATTCTGCAGATTTAGAAAGACAACCGTGTATGTATCTACATGTGCCTGTGTATGTGTGCTTGTGTGCTTACCAGCTTAGTTCTGTTTCCACCTAAGTGGTAGTTGATGTTAGCGAGGGCACAGAGAGCGCTGCCCACCCTGCGTCCCAGGGGTATGTTAGGATCTGCACCTCCATTCAACAGCGCCTCCACTGCCTAGGCAGGCACAAGGAACAGGTCCAAGACAAAGGTTTTTACATGTATGTGAGTGTGTGTGTGTGTGTGCTTGTGTGTAAAATGGGCTTTACCAGATCATTCCCACTTGCTATAGCCAGCGAGAGAGGAGAGTGTCCACTCCAGAGGAGGTCTGTTCTGGCGCCGTGGGAGAGAAGGAGGGCGACTATTTTACTGGCATTCTGTTAAAAAAAAAAAATCAAAAGAAACATGTTGTTAGGAAACTTTATGACTTTTTTGAAAGACTTCATCAGTAATGGTGTTGATAGGCCATGTGCAGTATATACTGACCTGGTAGTCACTCTCTCTCTCACAAGCAACATGCAGAGCCGTTCGGCCACCTTCTCTTAGACAAGAGCTTTTATCAGTATTCAGCGATTCCTGAGGCTTCATAGAAATCTGTTAAAAAATTTTTTCTTACTATTTACTTAAGTGGTAATTATATTATATTTCAAAAAGGCTAAAGAACAGAAACTCACACACCTTATCCAGTCCACAGATCTCATCCTGGTCGCATGCTCGTGCGTCTGCGTCAGGGACAGTGTGGATCAGCAACTCTGTGATTCTGGGACCTGCAGGGCCTGGCAGTGCTGCAGCTGCGTGCAGGGGATACAGGCCTTTCCTCTACAAAAGGATCAGAGGTGTGCTTTATGGCTTATTGAAATGATGAAAGGTCATGAAAGGAACCAAGGGCTGCAATCTAGATGCTCTCATTCTTGACAAATGAAAAAAAATAAAGTCCTGCCTCAGGTGGAAGGGGAATGTCAGTGCGAGCTCCACAGAGAAGCAGCCTCCTGACGGCCTCAGTGTCGGCCGCCATGATGGCTAGAAAGAGGACAGGCATGGGGACCCTGGACACATTAGGGTCGGCTCCACGCTTCAATAACAGCTTCAGAGTGTTCAAACGAACACGGTGTCTGTTCAGTGAGGCACACAACACAGAAAACATTCATACAGATGTACAAACAAAATCAGCATCATCAGACCAGAGCAAAGAGGAAAAGGACAGGACTCACTCAGTTTTCATGGCAGCCATTTTGCGTACTGTCTCCTGTGTGTCTGAGCGTTGAGGAATCCCTGTGTGACTCAGAGCTTCTGCTGAGCGCTGCATCGCTTCCTCCGTGACATGGATGTTATAGCTGCTGACGGAGCGAGCAGAATCAAAGGTCTGCTTTTGGGTTGGTTCTTTGTTTTGGCCCTCCTGCAGACAGTCAAGTAGTAGACAACAGTGAGTCCAAACACAACCGAGCCTATCAAAGCAGACGGCTTCTCTGCACATTATACCTGAACTCTTCCTGCTGCCTTAGCTCGGCAATCCTTCCACTGCACGCTGCCCAGTGCAATGTGACCGTCCAGCACCTGAATGGAGCGCTCCACACCAGGGACGCTCTCACTTCCTCTCTCGTCTCGCTCCTTTACATCCTCTTCATGAATATCGCTTACTATCTTCTCCACATCTATCTCGACCTCATCCATCCCCTCCATATTCTCTTTATTTGATTCAGTTTCTCTCCTTGCACCAAGCTCAACATCTTCCTCTCTGTCTTGTCTACACTTTGGTGTGTTTTCTTTTTCTTTTTCCACACTTTCTCTATTTTCCCACGCTGGACCACATCTGCTCTCGGTCTCATCCTCCCCGCTGCTCTTTTCGTCTCTCTCACTAACCTTCCTTTCTTCCTCTGTCTCTTTACAGTCTCTATCTCCTTCTTCTCCCTCTTCCTTGTTCCTCTCCTCCTCCTGTAGGTGCTCAGTGTCTGCTGGGGTCTCAGTCTCATTCAGGCCATGCTGGCACTCAGCAGTGAGCTTTATGTCACTGGATGCTCTCCTGCTGTGATGTGAGACGTGCTCTGTTAGTTCTTCTGTTGTCCTGAAAATACCAGAACAAACAACAAATCTGCTTGTTTTACAGACACACTTCATGACTAGGTAAAGACTGAAAAAATATCATATTCATGCTGAATAATGTATGAGATATATGTGATATTAGTTAGATACGTACTGGTCAGAGAGGAAATTCTGGTTGGTATAGTTGCTCATGGTCATGTTTGTAGTCTGAGGTCTGTCATTAAACCTGGGTGTGTCTGTACTGAAGTCCACTTGGCTGATCTGGAGACTGTTCCCACATGCAGATGGAGACTTCAACACCTGATGACACTTTAGAGGGCATGTTGTTTCAATTCAAGTATTTGTGCGAAACGTAGAGGAAACATAAATAAAAAGTACATGAGGTGGCGTCTTACTTGAATTTTAGCAGTTTTTTCAGTTAAACAGGTGTGCAGAGAATGAAAAGGGTAGTAAAGAATGTGGCACACAGCCAGGGCAGACATGCCTTCGCAATTCAACTTGTCTATGTCAGCACCAACATCCAGCAACAGGTGGATCACATCATTATGGCAATTTACCTGAGAGACACAAGAAACCAACATCTGTCAGAGAGACATACATGAGACTAAAACCAAAGAATAATATTTAGATTTTTTTATCTACTTGCTTTATTGTAATTCTTTTTGACATCAGCACAGGCTTCAAAAGAATCACTTTATACAGAGGTTGGCTAACCATCAAAGAGCAACTGAATCAATAATCTATGAACAACAAAAAAAAGAAGAATGTGTTACTGTGGCAGCGATGAGCGCTGTGTGTCCCTGTGAATCTGCTACATCAGGGTGGACCAAACTGGTTTGGAGGATCTGCGACACAGCCTGACGCTCCCCACGCAAGGCGTGCTGAATAAACAACTCTGATCTGACTTCCAAAGGCCCTTTAGGACCAAAACCTTCCCTGTTCAAAGAGAGAACAGCTGCCACATCCCAGCCCACATTTTCAGCCTGTCGTCTGGGAGACACACAAGAAATACATAAGCACATGTATTCTTTCAGTTTAGTTGGAAAACTGATTGCAATCACAGAGTACATTTCTTTATTTAGTACTAGCACCAATGTTATGTGGAGTGGTAGCAATATTCAAACAGCAGTTTTTGGATACATGTCTGACCTGTGTTTGTGTATGTGAGCCCGCAGGCGGTCCTGTAAGGGCAGTCTGGAGAGCAGGTCTCGCTCATAGCCCAGGTAGGGATGATCATCTGGCTCCCACAGCTCACCAAAAAAGAGTTGATCCAACTCTCTTCGTCTGCCAGGGGGCAGCGGCAAGTAGTCGCCATTTGTGGAGTAATTCTCAATGCCAGCGGGAAGGATAAAATCCTCATCTAACGGCAGATCTCTGTTTGTATCCATCTGACAAAGAGGAGGATGATGAATGAATTCATCTGTTTCAAGTTAACTAGCAAAGCATTTGAGATGTCCGTCACAGCAGTGCTTTACCGTAGAGTCTGGCCTGGCCTCTGTCTCTAGCCCACTAGTGGGAGGCTGGTAGGGACAAGAAAGGTCACAGAAGGGCCAATTAAGAGTCTTTCACAAATGAACACATTTAGTGCTATGATTTGGTGTAAACATCATGTTCCTTACAGGTGTGAAGAAAACCTAAATGATTTACATCCCACTTCTTGCTTCAGCATCTTAAGTTAATATAAACCAGGTATATGTATAGGAAGGTAGATGTTTTAGCCTGGTACCAGTCCTCCTGCTGGTGAGTCAGTGCTCAGCATGTACCTGAGTCAGAGCATCTGCGCTGGCAGCTGGGTCCATGTAGGCAGCATATTCAGGAAAGTCCTTCAGGCTAAAGCTCCCGTCCACAGAGCTACAGAGCCTCAGCAGTCGCTCTCCACACCACAGGCCCACATCCTGACGCCCATCCGGGTAAGTGACCACACCGGGACCAAACCTCTGGTCAGTGTGGAACAAGCCCTGAGGAGGGGAGAAGCACACGGCCATGAAGAGACGCTCAAACACCACAACAGCCCGCCTGTCGTCCCTCCGTCCAGGTGACCTTGAAGGTGGCTCCGTCAGGGCGCAGCTGCTCTCCGTATCCCTCCATTCTGTCGAGGTAGAAGTGTCCGGTGAAGCTGTGACCTGTGGGCCAGCAGTGCTGTCCGGCTCCATGCCTGCAGTCTTTGTAGAAAGAGCCCTCATAGTGCTGCAGAGAGGAGCGCACCGCAGTGAAAACCAGCGACTTTATTTAGCTAAACCTGATTGAAAACACTCAGGAAACACCCTCAAGCTTCATGTAAGAGCCTTCTGTCACTCACACACAATAAAACCAGCGTTATTTGTTCTTTTAATTGTAAAAAAAGAGGCTAAATATCGCACAGACTCCTTGCTCTGCTACTCCTCGTGTTTATTTCTGCTCACCTCTCCGTGTCTCCAGGTGTACTTCCCCCTGCCATGTTTGAGGCCGTCCACGAACTCCCCCTCATATCTGGACCCGTCGGGCCACTCCTGCACACCGAGCCCGTGTCGGGGCCGAGTCCTCTCCGGGTCCATTCAGCAAAGTTTTACAGGAGCGCCTGGCTCACCGAGACATTTGGCGGATAACAAACTTTCTTAGACTTTCCTGTCAGCGCTGGTCGTCATGACAACGGCAGCACCGCGAACGGGTGGGGTCGCTCTCACGCATGCGCAGAGAAACAGAAGAGAAGAAAAGATGAACACGTTTAATTATCTTTCTCAGTTTACTTTTTGTTTAAGTTCACCTATTAAGTCGTAAGGACCTCCTTTTCGACATATCAGCACTGAAAGATTTCGACAAATTAAAATCAGCATTTGATTCCTTTAAATTAAACAAACTGCCATGGCTTTAGAAGCTAAAGATTTATCAGTGATTTAAGGATGGGTGATTCAAGGAGTATTAAATTATTTTAATGCCCTTTTAATCACAGTTTTAGGATAAATATATCCAATAACTTTGCAATCAGCTCTCATTTCCTCTGATTTCCTCTACTGGTTAGAAGTACATAATAACTTAATTCCTCAATTTCTTACATAGTTGTTTTTACTCTTATAATTACCTATAAGAGTTTCTCCCCTTCAGAAATTAAGTTTTTGAGAAAGCTGTCTTGCTGAACCTTTAATGCATTAGAAACGAAGCAACCATCGTCTCTGTAAATGAATGAGTGGCCACAAATGAAGCATCAGGTCCCTGCTTGGAGATGTCTGTCAGACTGAAGGCAAAGTGGGAACATTAAATATTAACAGTTGTGAAGAATGAAATGAAAGTAGGTCATTGTCAGAGAGCTGCATAATCATTGTTCAGTGTAAGTGTCCCCTTGTGGAGGGTCAGTGGAGCAGGACCACCCTCTGAGTGTGTGTGTGTGTGTGTGTTCAAATGTCATCTGACACGTTACTCTGTAAAGTGACACAGCAAAAGTTGGTTTCAGCCTGCGGTGTTTTGTGAGAGTTTGGTGGATGGATGAGAGACACGTTGACGTCACATTTATCATTCCAGCATTATTAAGGCCATGTTGAACAATCATGCACTGATCGTCCAATTGTTGTGTAATTATTGTTCAAGTGCCCAAAAAGAAGCTGAAAGAGTCCACATGCACTGATGAAGCTGTAAACATTCAGTTAAGATGGATGTTTGTCTTCAGTGATCCTCCCAGTCACTTTTAACTATTTAACTTGCAGCTCAGATAATCAGTGGTAACTAGAACAGGAATATACAATAAACCAAGATCAGGTGATAAAAGAACAGGGCTGTCAATTTTACTGACTTTATGTATTTGTAATTTGTAGGCTACACTACAACACTGATTCAATAGCACTGAAACAAATGCAGTGAATGAACAGCATTTTTCACATAGTACAAAAATTCACTCTGGATTCTGAATCAAACCCGTATTCTGAAATGATGATGAAAATGAATGCTTTATTACTAAACGTGAACACAATAATGAATTTAATGTGATTCTCATTCAAAGCTCACAGTAAAAGAGCCACCCTGTTCTTCAGTTTAATCACACCTGATGCGCTCTGATATGCTCTCCTTCCCACAAACATGATACCTTCACATGTATCATGTTTGCGTTTTGAAGACTCAGAGATCAGATGGTGATTCAGGTCCTGCCCTATGACTGATTTCAAATGCAAATACAACACAAAGCAGTTCTGCTTTTTGCTGCTTCCTTCCCAATTTGTACTGTATCACATATTACATTGCAATAACGTGTGATAACGTGATTTTTTCATGTATCGTCATCAATTTATAGACATTTAAGTTTAACCCTTGTCTACCATGTAGTCATTTTCTCATATCGCTTTGTTTAATGCAGTTTCACAGTTTTAGCTCTATAAAATAAAGCAACATCAACTTTAACTGGAACTCAGACAAGGTTTGAACCACTTCATCCATTTATTAGTCAGTTGTTCAATTCAAGAAAAACGTAAATACTCTGTGTTAGAAACACTCTTCAAAATTACATCAAGTGTTCATAAACAGTGAATGAAAAAAGCTGAATGACACAGCAGGGACTCAATGCTTACATACAGTATATACATTAGTTTTGCACTACTTTCCACCATCATTTTATCTCTGAAAGTTTCTCAGAGGCCTTTCTACATATAACATGACAGGTATGTTTTTTTATGGACAAGTGCAGGTTAGATAAGTTTACTTAAAATGCTCACAGCAGGATGAGGACAATTCAATTTTAACATGACAGTTTTCGAACTGTGACACCAGATGCGATAAGCAGGCCATATTCTGAGCTGTTTTTTTGCTCTTTAAGAAGACAATCGGATTTCCAAAACAACCAAGTTAAAACAGAATTTACCCTCACAACTACTGTAAACGTGCACCAGATTTGAAAAAGAGCATTAAAACATAGAGATAAGTATAAATGTAAATTCCCTTCAGGCTTCCATTCAGGAAGTTGAGTTGAGTGCACTGTGCTAAAGGATACGAGATGTAAGGAGGCAGTGGAAGTCTGGGCAGCTGTTAGTTGAGAGGACCAGATTTCTCAGGCGTTGCTCCTTTCCTCTATTGTAAAAGTCTCCATGGGGCCTTTGCTCAGGGCCTTGATGTCGTCCAGGAGACTGTTCGGGGTCAAAATGTGGGATGACCCTGAAATCAAAGTAGAGAGAACAATCAGGTTCCAAGTTAGAGTACAGAACCCTCTTGAAATGTTGGCTTGCTCCAGCAGGTGGCGTAAAACTGCAAGAAATAAAAACACACAGCGGATGTTGCTTCACTATCCAGTGACTGTGTCCAGGCCAAGAGAATGATTAAGCTGAAAGTTGTGACACTGCATCAAATCCACCTTTAGTTTATTTGAACAGCACAAGAGAAAGCCAGAAAGCGGTGACTGTGCCTGTAATATGTGTAATCTTGTTTAACACTTACCTATGATGACCTCGCAGGATTTGACCGCCTGGGTGACCTCATATGCGCAGCGCATCTCAGAGAAGCTGATTCCTCCTACGACGAAGATGATGAGGCGTGAGCCGCTCCGGCGTTCATCCTGAGCACTGGCTTTGTGCTTCTGACGGGCGCTGTGGAGCAGAGGATGAGCAACATATTTACTGAGACAGGATTGAAAGAAGGTGGAAAGTGGAAGTCGCATGTCCAAATTGTGGACATTGTCCATTGATATTCCTGATTCAAACACGAAACCTAGATTATTCTTATTATTGGTAAACTGGCAGTGATGCTTCAAATGATGTTGGAAAACATAGGAAACACTTGGAAACAAGACTCGTAAAGACCCACAGTACCTGACAGCTCCGGAGCCATTCCAGGCAGCAGGACACTCAGACAGGTGCGGCCACTCTTTAGTGTCCAGTTTGTTCTCCACCGCATCCTGGAAGTAACAGATTTATTATTCACCTGTCATGTTAGAGAGATGTTAGAGACTAGATCTCTTTGGCATGCTACTATCAAAGATTTGAGTGCTAACTATTCTTCTGCCTATGGGAGCTATCCTATTTGTACTTATACTACTCATATGCAAATAAAGCTAGAACACTATTCTTATTTATAAAAGCCTGAGTTGACAGTTTTGGAGTTTAACCGCTCAGTGGTCATTTGATGTTGTAACACAGACAGTTAACACAGACCCACAGTCTGTCTGACCGACAGTTAACACCAGGTGTTTTGATTACAAATTTGGGACACAAGTTTGACTTTTAATGGCAAGATTTCTAATCAATGAAAACAAACACTGTGAAACTACTTCAAATAGTAGAACATCCTTCAGTGACCAAGAACCAAACTCCAAAAGCAGGTGCAATACTTGAAAAACACAAAACTACAGGACAATTTCTGCTGCTAATTACAAGATAAATGAGGGGATGTCAAAACTATCAGCTGTGGAGCACTTCCCACTCTGACATTTTGAACTTTTGGTTTTGAAATGATCAGGCTCATTGTTTAAAGCATTTTGAGCTTTTCACTGACAAACTGCTGCTGAACATAAAAAACTAGACAGTTTCCTGCTGCAAGAACAAACTGTTCACTGTGGTTTACAGGAAACCAGGTGCTCGGCTGGTAAAGACGACTCAGAGATAGATAGCTTTTCAGGTAATGACAGGAAAAGGAAGTGAAAATTAGAAGACACAAAAGAACGTATTGTGGTTCTGTTCAGTTGCAGTTCATCTTTTCTGTGTTTGAAAAATCAAATTTAACCCTTTTCAATATTTGTGGCCAAGAGTTTCCACAAGCATCATTTGGTATCAAGAACGGGAAGTTCTGTTATGTGGAATTACAGAACTGAGATTCAGTGATCAGGTTTTATTTGAGAAGTAACCTTATTTTATGACTTAAGGGTGTTGCAGTAACTCTTACCTCTCAGTTCCTCATGCATTTATGAGAAGAGGACTCAACAGTAATTTTAAAAGAAACAGCCTTGGAGCTGATTTATTATGCCTTCCATGATTTATGGCTTACAACTCAAATAACTTACCAGACCCAAAACAAACTTCCAAAAGCAAACTTAATCACAAGAGAGTGAAAAGGTACATTAGAGTAGTCTGTACACAATATGCCTGTTTTACACAACAAACTGGAACAGGCGAGCAGGTGACAGTGACATCCTACCTCTATTTCAACACAAAACACAATCTCACCTTTTTATAAAGACCTCTTATATGGAACGCACTTAACATACAATAAAAGCATCAGAAGGTGCAGAGGGATGTTGCTGAAACAGAAGAATCATCCCCGGGGATAAACATACAAGTGCTGCATTGTTGTGCCTTACAGATGCTAAGATGTCTTTTACAAATGGAAGAAGCGGTACAGGACAACACAAACATACAGTGTATGTGACACTGCCTATCAGATGACCTGAATCTGATAACCTCTTTTTTTTTTACAGTTCTGTTCATTTTTCTCACGAATGCCATTCAGAGGGGGACTGCGATAGCACGGTGGCCTACTTTGAGATGCATCTTGAGATTTGTAAAGCACAACTTATGCTGATGCCGGAACTTCTTTTCTCTTCCCCTCCTGTCCTACATCCTATCTACAACCGTGTTTAATCTGTCCTTTCTAGCTGGACCTTTCCTCCAGAGGTATGCTAATTCACTGTGGTAGCCACTGATGCTAAATGTCCTGATACGCAAAGCAAACTATTTAACTGAGCAAAAGAATAGGTTTTTTTTAAGAAATGTAAACTGGATGAAACAAAAAAGGTGTGAATGTTATGTGGTGATTCAGAAAAAAATATACAATATTATACAACATAGTAATCTTCTCTCACTTACCTCCATTATGTCTTTTATGACAGGAGTCCATCTTGAAAGGTTGTACTTCTCCTCCTGGGAACGATCCCGTCTGGTTGGTTTGCGAGAGAAAAAACTAGGCTAGAAACAAAAGTACAAGAAGCAGGATTAACTAAGACTGAACAGGAAAACATTAACAGGAAAGATGAACAGACAAGGACAAGATCAAATCAGAATCAAAAGAAACCCAGAGTGAATCACAGGGAATTCATTATCGTTGGTAGTATGTTTGTCTCTAGTCAATCATAATCAAAAGGATCAAATAAATCTATCTTTCCCTCTTTTGACTACTCCTGCACATACCGATGTGATGATAGGGACACCCAGTTCTTTCCAGTTCAGGATAAACTCTCGGTCGTTCTCGATGTTTACATGCTGGATGAGTTTGCTTAAGTTCTCGTCTGTTGTTCCTGTTTACACACACATACACACACCAAACAAAGCAGTGTGAGAATCTGACGATAGTTCATCAGAGCCACATGGTCAACAGAAAAAAAAAAGTGTTTGGGGTGAATTTCAGTGACTATTATTCTTACTCAGACAATGATAGACAATGTCTTCCCTGGAAATACAGTATCCCACATTATGTTATGTTTGTACATAATGTTGTGTGTGTTAATATACATAAAACAAGTCAAATGTTTGGCAGATTTTTCAGTTAAATCAACTAACCTGCAGGAGCAAAGGACCATTTAAGAAAAGACCCAACACTTAATGACCTGCCTTCTACTGTTCTTTAAATGTGTCTTTCTTACTTTCATGCACTCTGAAAGGTTCCTGGAAATAAAGGGCTACAAAGTAAGACGCTACTTCGCAGAACACTATAGAACAGATGGTGACAGGAGACCAGCCGCTCCAGGACAGGATTAGTGTACCATTGAGGCTGAAGATGTAGAGCAGCACAGCTCTGATCTTGTCATAGATGCTGTACTGGTGAAGCAGCACGGGCAGCAGAGTCCTCATTGGATCCTTCACCTTCACCCCCTCCACGTCTGACCCCACTGCGAGATCCTGCACAGAGGCCAAGAATTGTTTTCTCATTGTTTTTGCAGCTCAAAGGGAGTCAGTGTCTTGAACAATGACACTTCATAAGAGCAGATGCTTGCAGTCCTGAGGCTTTCTACCTGACCACTGACCACACACTGTCTCAGTGCAGCAGGTCGAGTGGTTAAAATGTTTGGGACTTGTTCAGTCAAAGCAGATGACAGTGTACAGACCTGTTCAGCTTTGCAGAGTTTCTCCACGTTGTTTGAGAAATGGTTCATACATTCCTCGGCCAACTGCAGATGAATCGTTTTCTAGAATTCAGACAGCGAGGGACATTTAGGACAATTGTGAACAGAACAATGTTCAGTTTGTTACTCTAAAATGACCTTCTTTGATAAAAGGCAAAGACATTTGTCACAGCCGCCAGAAATGATGACTTTACAGTCACACATGATTGTAGGAGGCACCTTTTAGGAGGCACCGCACCCAACCACAGCATAATGATCACATAGCTCCATAATTACTAGTAGGAAGCAAATAACATTTGCAAAGTTAAACAGCTGCCCGGCCTTAAAGATACTACTCCAGAATCAGTTCAACCATACTGGTGTTGCTTACCTCGTTCAGCTGTTTACGGAATGAGGGCATCTTCTTCATCATTTGGGCCAAATTGCTAATTGTGATCTAGAAAAAAAAAAGAAGAGTGTGCTCATCGTTTGGATTTTAAGAGATGTGCCTTTTAAAGATCAGGAAGCACATAACAACAAAAAACAGCACTGTACCTTCCCATCTGGCTGTTTCTTGTTAGCAGATATTTCTTTTAACATCTTGGGGATTTGTCTGTTGTAAAAGAGGTATGTTTAGCGATGGGGTGAGGAAAACAGGAGTGAAACATCTCCACCCCTCAGGTCTTGCACACTTACGCGGAGACCTCCGCGATGTGGTTGTGCCTCAGCTTAACCCAGAGTTGGTCCTCTTCGTTCAGCAGGGCCTGCTTCTCTGAGCCGTCTTTAGACTTGTACCTGCCCACAAAAAATGACCAGATGTTTTTTTAAAGAAGCTTTTCTTCCATTTGAGCATGGTGGTATGATATAGTAAGCACATAATATAATATGTTAAGCTATAGTGCAAAAAGTATGTATTACTTGAAGGTGTCGTTCTGGATATCAATGAGGTCGTAAGCCATGGCCTGGTAGGTCAGCTCATGCAGGATGGGACTGACAGGGTCAAAACCTCTCTCCACTATCAGCAGCTGGGCCTGGGTCTTTCCCTTGATATGGGGGGAGGCGAACACAGGGGAAAAAACATTCAATACAACATTTATAATAAAACCAATCAACAGTGGCATTTTTCCTCCTATATGATACTGAGAAAACACACGCAAACTCTTCCCTTTTCAAATTTCTGGTGAAGAGCAACACTCATCTCCTTGAGGCAAAGGAGGGAAAATTTTCTTCTTTTTACGTGAAGCCTTGTGTTGAGCTGTCAGTGGAAAATAATACTGCATCTTCAGCTTCCCGTTCACACCCTGGGCTAAGACCTTGTTTATTGTCAACATTCTTTGTTCAGCAGGTGTCTCACCTTTTTCTTGCCACTGTCATCCATATCGTAATGTGTGGCCAGCTTGCTGTCCACCAGTTCAGCGAGGATCTTGGCGTTCTCCATGTTGCCGTCTCTAGTTATGACATAAATTTTCTGTGTGTTAATACCATTAATACAAATATTAGTTAATCCAGCCGATGCTACAAGTGTTCTAGTTTAAGTCACTTTAAAAATCACACAGCTTTATAGAAAAAAAAGTATTTTTCTTCAAATAGATAGCTGTTCTGTTTATTTTGTTTTTCTTTCTCCCTTTTATGGTTTTGTCTTTTGCTTTCATGCAGATATATATGTTGTATGTACACTGGAGGAAAAAAATGAAAATAACTTACAAAAATGATAAAAAAAACAAACAAACTTAATGACTTAAATCAAAGCCACACACTGCATCATTTGGATGAACATCTAAACTGTAGGTTGTGCTACTAAATAAATTGAGATATGTATTTAAGCTTCATTTATTCACCAGTTGGGTGATGTTCACTATGGTGTCAGTTTGAGCTTTGTTCATAAAAAGGTCCCACTCTGCTTGGGGCTGACATGCGTTGTAAGCTGAGAAACTAAATCTGTTCTGCCATACTTCTTGTATCTGACGCCTGGGTACTCGTCCAACGTGGCACAGAGTGTGACGAGCTGGTCTGCGAGCGTCTCCAGTGTCTTTTTTTTGTCCTGAGTCTTGGGACTATAGATGCTTTGGAAAGCCCCCGGATTATCACATGTGAAAACCTGGAAAACATT
>JBAJHX010000106.1:5752607-5781649 GCA_037176925.1 Amniataba percoides
TTTTTGTCCTGAGTCTTGGGACTATAGATGCTTTGGAAAGCCCCCGGATTATCACATGTGAAAACCTGGAAAACATTAAACACAGTAGTTAAAAAATAAAAAAGTTAAATGTGGACCATTTTTACTATGTAATGACTTTGACGGCTCCAGAATGAAATGCCTCAATATTGACCGAAATAAAAAAGAACTCTAATTCAATTTGTACAACTCCCAAAATAAACGAGGATTTTGAGATTTTCTTTTCTTAAATAGAGAGAACAAGCAGTTACAGTTTCCATTTGGAAAAATGCAACTTTTTTTTTTTAAATCATGACATCATTCCTTAAAGCAGCCAACGCCCATCAAAGATTGACTCAACAACTGGCCAAGCTTCCCTCCCAGAAGCAACATGGCATGACCACTATGAAGTAGATGAATTTTCACAGTTAACAAAAGTCTGGAAAAAGAGGAAATGGAGCATTACAACAGAACCTAAAAGAACAAACTCTGCAACAACTCACTTGTGCCTCCTGTGGCATGAAGCTTATGTTTATTTCCTTACAGACGCGTATGTACTTTGCACAGTACAACTTCATGTTGTTAAACAGGTCATCGGGACAGTCTGCGTGAAGAAAAAAATTTGTTTTCATGTTATCTATTAAACCAAAACATGACCAAAATCACAACAGTGATGATAGCTATTTTGGGGGGAAAAAAGTAGTGATTTATAAGTTACTTACAGTCAGTGAAATAAACATATGCTGCTTTATATTTGGGTTTGGGCTTGAAGTCAGCAATAAAGGCATCCACACACTGTGAAATTACATAAAATTGAGAATATCATAACAAAATTTGTCAGAAACACTTTGAAATTAAATAAAACAAAAAACAGATTGAAATCTAAATCCAAATGCAATATGATCATCGCAACGATGTGATAAGCAAACCTTAGAAGTTGGTGATATGAAGTAGATGGCCTTCATTTCTGGGACAGGCTCTCTGCTCTTGTACAGGTCCTCCACAACTGCAGAGACAGAAAACATATTTACAGACATCTGCATGAGGAAGACAGTTACTTCAGTCTACCATTGGTTTTGTGTGAAAAAGAAAGTGTTTCACTCTAATAGAGACATAACCTACTTGTTATTTTCTCTGCCATAAGATCGGACATTTTGCAGCATGATGAGAGGAGCTTGGTGGTGAAGGGGTCCAGAATCAATACCTGTGAAGATAAATCAGCAGTGATCAGACACATTATGTGTTTCACACTGTAATATGTTTCCTGCACATGTAGCCCCACAGGTCAAGTTGCAGCACTGGAGGGTTTTCATTCACACACTATGAACATTAGGACTCTGCAAAGAGTAAATGAATAAAAAGTGTCCTACCTTCCATACTTCAGATTTTCTGCAGTCTGCAATTATAGTTTCTACGATTCCTGAAAGAGACACAGCATTATTTATGAAAAACAGAAAGAAAAACAATTATAAATTCAACACATTATAGTTCACTGCAATAAAAATACATGTATCAAGCAGGTTACAGTAATTAGTAACTAAAGTACAGGATTGTTTGCTGACACATTTTCTATCAGGGTCTGCAAATTTGTGGTGGGCATTTGTCCTCATGTGTCTATGTGTGTCTATGGGTTAAATGTATTCTAAACATCACATTAAAACTTAAAATACAGATCAAAATGAATATTTCCAGGCACCAACTTTAAACATCACAGGTAATTGTTTCTCTCAATTTTAACTTTAAACCTATATTTCCCTATTTCCATAAACTCGGCTTGATGATGCAGATGTCTATGATTCAGACTCATAGTGCGATCTAAATACGTAGAGGAGGCGCATACTGGAAATCCTTCATTTTCTTTAGATTAGGCTAGACTAAACACCAAAATACTGCCACCTTAAATTCTTATACATTTGTAATGAATACATTTGAAGACCTTTTAAGGACCCGTGTTCACTCTGTAATAATGAGTTCCCTGCAGTTTTCATGAACAGAAGTGAAATATGCCAACAATATTATGACATGTAATATGCAAAGCAGCTTTCTGCAGTCTCTTTTCTGCTTTTAGGTACAATTAAATGGCTCCAGTCCATCCTAACAATCCTCCATGGAGACTCTAATATTCAGGTTTTGTTTGAGGAAGACGTGAAGTCACTGGGGTCAATTTGGTGACAGCAATTTGTGGTTTGCTGAGTTGAATCAACACCTGAGCACCGACAAAAAGTGAATATCACAACCTTTAATAGAGTTACAGTTACATGAAACTACATCCATAAATACTAGTTTGTGTTACCATATAAGCCAATAACTGAGTGTCATGTTGTGTTTTAACTCAGGCAGCTCTGAGATGAGCTCAGGCAACAAAACAGGGCAGCACTACGAGGAAACACACGCTGTTTCTGTGAGGAGGTGTCTGGAAAGTTTACAGCAGCTCTGTGTCGGTCTCTGCTTAATAAATGTGTGTTAGCTGAACTCATTGTTAATGTGAGGTGGGGCTGCAGGCGGGCGGACGGACAAACACACACACACACACACACACACACACACACACACACACACACACACACTGTCACTGTCACTGTCACTAAAGTTATGATATCCGAGTGTTAGTCTCAAGCGCAGCCTGCTATTAATAACACAACAAGTGTTCCTTTTAACCACATTTATGAACTTGCTGCGACGAACAGCAAAATGAACGTGAAAAAGAAAAAGAGGAAACAGTTACTAAAAACAGCACGTCGCTAAGAGTCATTCAAGTTACGTTGTGAACGTGCCGCGAAGTGTCTTAAACAAGAAGCAGACACGCTACAGGTGGAGTGAACTTACTTTTCCAAACTATTCTTTTCAGACCGTGATCCGACCCCGATGCCATCTTGTTTTTTTCCGTCTGCGCCTCTTCCTGTCCCGTGTGTCCTCGTAATCTGACGTCATGCGCGTCATAAAGTATGCGACGGAGCACTGTTGTAGTTTTTTATAACCAGTGGCGTGATAGACCCGTGTCAAGTGTAATTTGACCCATCTGACAACTTCTCTAAGTATATCTGTGCTCTCCTGTTCTGGAGATGGTGTTTTAAGTTCAGAGCTCTTGAGAAGCTGAGACATAAACATGATTTTTAGTTGAAATTATAATTCTGAAACTTACTCTATATGTAGATTGTATGAAAAAAATGTTAATTCAAGATTTTGACATTAATGAATCAGAAATGTGACCTGGTCATAATCTTTAGATAGACAAACATGACAATCAGACTTCTGACTGATGAAATATTTAGTCAAAGGCCTACTGATTATGTTTTTGAGTTTGGTTTTCTACCTCGTGATGCTGAGTTAATATCGAGTACAACTTGTAGTGGGCAAGTCAACATTTTTGGTACACTACATTTTTTTGGTATATTCATTCTGAACGTTTTATCTGTGTTTCCTCTCATGGCAGAGATAGGCCTCTACTATTATAAAAACTCATTTGAATTTGATATGTATATCCATGCATTCCACCCCTCAGTATACAAGGGAGTGATTTGTGGTTCTTAGTTATGGAAATCCAGTACCTTTGCCAGACCCCGATACATGCCACATTTTGAGGTCTAACTCAACTACTTCCTTGAATACAGAATATCGTGACGATAGTTAAAAAGCTTTTCCATCTCATGCTACCAAACCTGATCCTGCCCCAAGGTGCATATCTCTCCTTCCCTATTCCTGGACTTTTGCAGTGGGAGGGGCCACGTGAAGGTATTTTAACCAGCACAGGCACCACATATGTGTTAAGAAAAGGTGAAACAGATCAGAGTGAGGTATTTTTTAAAAGTCTGACAAGGTGCAAAGTGTGAGAAACAGCGAGGAGGTGCTTCAAGAGACAGTTGGAAGAATGGGCAATATGAAGTGGCTGATAATTTTTATCATGCTGGGCATATGTACACAGGTAAAGTAATGCAATGTAATGAGTGGAGAAAAGAGAAGAACACAACGCTAAGATAACCTTCAAAGCAGTATTTTAGTAGTAACCTTTTAAAAATTTATTAACATTTCTGCAACTTAATACAATTATTGTTAATGTTTTCTCATTCATATTTGCAGGCTGCAGCACAAGGTACTGTATGTTCTCTTTTACCATTTACCCAATGTAGAAGTTTTTATCACTGTCATATATGAGGGTGAAGGGGCACAAAACATTGAGAATATTATACAAATTTATGTGTAAAAGGATCCATGGAATGAACAAGCGATGTAATTATCTCCACTTCTTTCATCTCATCAGGTCTCCAAGTATCCGTGTTTTCAGTTACATCCAAGACTGTGACTCTCAGGTGGAACAGGTACTCTGGAGCCAGCTCATACAGGGTCACAGTCGCCGCCAAAAGCTCACCAGGAACCCTCATTGCTTTTGCCACGTTTGGTCCAAACACAGTGTTGGGCTCCGTCAACTCTCTGTCCCCAAACGTCGAGTATATATTTTCCCTTTATGCTCAGGATGGTGGCCAGCAGAGTCTCACGTCTGACTCCATTGAATCTTCCACAGGTGATGTACTCTTCTGCCCTACATGCACTCAGTGACACAATATTTTATTCAGAGCCTCATTGTTGTTTAATATTCCATATATGAATCAACTGTGTTTTACTAAATATTCTGTATTTTGACACTTACAGAAAATACTTTTTAAAATTTGTACGGTGAAGTGGTGTGCTGCCATATTCAGGCACACTAAATTACTATCAACTCAGAAAATAATGTATCCAGTATAATAACATATTAGAATGTAAATTAAAACACTTATGTGTTTTAATTTACATTCTAATATGTTATTACACATAAGTGTTATTTTAGTGATGAACAGTTGCCAATTTACACTTAGCAGATTCTTCATATCTCACTAACTATGTCTAGTTACAGAGTGTATCCTCATGCTGTTGATGCTTCATGCTGTTTCTAAACTGAACTTTTTGTGATTTTAGCCCCTGCAATGATGGATCCCATCCAGACAGTGAAGCCGCAGGACAGCAGCACCTTGATAGTGGATTTCAGCTTGAGGACCGGGGCGACTAATTACATCATACGAGTCCAGAGCACCGATGGCTTTTTCAGAGAAGACACAGTGTCCTCCTCCCCCGCTGAGATTCAGTCCCTCACACCATACACTGAGTACAGACTCAGCATCATGGCTTTGAACGCCGCGGGCCGCAGCCAACCGTCTCTTCCTGTGACCGCAAAGACAGGTACACTTGTTTCTCACACACGTCTTTGTTTGTGTGCACAAGGTTTGATTTACACATACCAACATTTCTACAGCTGGTAAACAAAAGCTCTTAAATGAATTCAGTGGTAAAAAGGCTACCCAGCTGTAAAAAAATGAGTCACACACTCACTGAGCACTTTCCTCATCAGTCCTCATGCCCTGCAGAAGTCACTTGATCTGCCTCATTGTCCCATAGCAGAGATATTATGATCTGTACTGTGAGTGAATGTACACACACATCACCTTGAGTCAAATCCAGTTTCACTGTTTGTGCATATCCAGGTTTGTCTTTCTCAGTCAATGTATCGAACCCCTCAGGACCTCTCCTGTATCGGTGGTAACTGTACCCTAACGCTTCTATGTAAGACACAATGAGCTGACCTCATTGAACAGAACTGTAACCTCTCACCTCCACTTCCACCCCCGGGGGAAAATCTGATCCACATGAGTAGAAAAAACATGAAATGAGAGGTTTTACCATTTTTTGTTGCTTTTCAGTCTCATGTTGGAAGAGAAGAAAGGAGAGTCATATTTAGATCAAGTTCAAGTCAATACTTCAGGGGACTTTGGAGCACACCTGTTTTTGAAACCCAGGACTTGAGTCAGACTTGATGAAAATGAGGATATCAAATCACTGTAACATTTAATATGCCTAAAATATTCCCTCAGACCACATATTCAAATACCTTAAAGTAATACCTAAAGACTGTTTGAACAGGTTTGATCTGGTTTGCCTTTCATCAGACAAGCAGCCAAATGCTAAGTTCTGATTGGTGCACAGAAGTATGACCGTTTCAACTAAACCCCACTTTCAAGAAGTGAGAAGAGCTAAGGGAAAAAAGAAATATAGAAATTTGTATAAATGACTAAAACTGTTCACACTTTCACAATTCAAGACACTGCGGTTTACAGTTAACAGTTATACAGTCGTTTTAATAGATACATACACTGGAGTTTTATATCATGCAATGAATAATATATTCTCTTTGTCTTTTAAGAAGTATTTGTTCTTCTTCATGACATAAAAATGTAGGGGTATTACAGTCTGCTACCCAAAGTAAAAAAAATCTCAAAACATCTCATATAATTAAAACTTTTTTTCTCTTCCACAGTTTTGCCTCCTCCTCAGCTCTCCGCCTCCTCTCCCAGCAATGACAGCATCATCATATCCTGGAGCCCTGTTGCTCATGCTGTCCAGTACACCCTGTCCTTATACAAGTTTGGCTCAAACACTAGCATGAAGCGCAACACCTCCGACACCAGTTTGACCATCTCTGGCCTGGATGCTGGCTCAGTTTACTCCATCGAGGGTTTCGCCTGGGACCCTGAGGGCCGTAAGGGAGAGGGCAGTTTGTACATCAACCAGACAACACGTAAGGAGGCACCTCAACACTTCTCTGTGTGTTTGATACTTTGTGTATGTCAGATTACATGCAGTGCGACAGGAGACACACACACTAGATCCCCTACAACTAATGATCCATATTATGTTTTTAATGCAAGCCAAGAGGAACATTTTCAGCGGCTGCTATCTCTGTTGCCAAGAGTTGGTTTTGTTGATAAAAAAAGTGTGGTACTTTCAGTACAGTGATCAGTTATTTCAGCAGAGAACAGCAGAAACACATTCTCTACAACATTTAACCACCGGGCAATTCCAACCATAATAGAGAAATCACCTTTTACTTCATCAATATAGGAAAAATACTCCAATTCAAGTAAAAGCCTGTATGTTTCCCATATGAACTTTTTTCTAAACTTTTGAGACCCCTAGTGGTAGTTCAAAAATACACATTTTAGGACATCAAGCATGAACTGGCGTTTTTTTAAATTTTTATCTAGGACTGCCTCATATTTCTGCAAAGACATGTGCCACCAGAGCAAAGATAATAATAGTAAAAAAACGAAGAAATGATACATATAAATAAATCCCTCAAATGGGGAGCTTAAAGTAAAGCATCTAGATTACAGAGTAATACCAAATAGGATTGCATTTACTGATGTTTTTCACCATTGACTTATGTTTTCCTCAAACAGGCCCTCCAACACCAACTTCTATCAATGTCTCTCTGGAGATGAGTAACGGTGTCGCCGGACTCTCTGTGTCATGGGACCCCAGTCAGGAGGTCTATGCAACCACCCAGTACCATGTGATGAGTGACCAGAACCTCATGTGCAACTCCACATCCAGCTCCTGCACCCTGTCAGCAGTGGGCTGCGGAGAGGTGCACGCTATCCAGGTCACCGCCTCGAATGAGGCCGGACCCAGCTTTCCATCCAGCCCTGTGGTGTTCATCACCTGTAAGTGCTAGGGACTAAATCCACACAGATATGGTAGCTAATATCATTTGTTTTATGCCCTTCTTGATACTGATTTGGGTGATAATATTTTGGATTTTAAAAATCTAGAGAGAACAGGAGCAGTAGAAATGTGTTAACCTGTGTGTAGTATTGGATAGACAGCTACTGTTTCTACAAAGGTAATTATCCAGCTGTATTATGCCATCAGGTAGGCCTGGGAAGTGATTTAATATTCAATGAAAATGTACCGTATTTTTGTCTGGACCACAGAGGGCCAGCCCTGAAAATGTGAAAGTCAGCCACAAGTAGTGAATGAGTGAGATAAGTAAAAAAAACTATACTACTAAATTAGAGTCAACTATTTTGATAACTTACAACCCTCTAAAGCTGCCACCTACTTGGACTGACAATGGACATTTGGCTAAAAACACATTTTTTCTTAAGTTTGCAAGTTAAAGGAACCTGGTAGTCTATTAAGGTAACAATTTTGCCACAACATAACACATACACCATCCAGCCAGTCTTGTTGCATTGATATGAAGATGTGCATGATTCATTTGTGAGGTATACCGTTCACAGTTTTTTCACTTTTATGACGTTTTGTTTTTATGTTTATGGGCTGCAACATGTGGTTCATATTTGGGGGTTTTTAACGAGAAAAGTTTATTTTATCATCATCATCACTTCTGCTGAGTATTTCTGGTTCCTTTTTTCCTATTATTGCACTTCATATTTGTATCATCTAATGAAAGAAATTAGTGTATCAATGTACACTAATGTATGTACCACTTTATTTGACAGAATACAAAATGGACATTGTTTGTGATTAGTGGAGAGAAATGCACAACAAAATCTGTGGCAGTTTTGGATCCAAAATGATGAAGCATCTCTGAAAGCACAATCAGCATATCAGTGTGAGTGAACTCTGCTGTCCTGTCCTGTCAGACCCCTGCCCGCCAGAGTCTTTGGCTCTCGTGGAGGCAGAAGGAAACTGCACGCTGACGTGGGACACGGTGCCTTATGCTGACAGCTACGCTGCCTTCATCAAGAGAGGTGACGGCATCGAGGAAACCTGCAACACCACCAGCAACAACTGCACCTACTACTGCAGCTGTGGCTACACATACCTGATGTCTGTGTTTGCATTCAACCAGGCTGGCAGAAGTCCTCAGGGAGAGGTTCTCAACTATACTACCTGTAAGGAGAGTCATTTTCCAACTTTTGTAACTATGATCATTCGATGATTATTCACCGATGTATCACGTGTGTCTTTCAGTGCCCTGTTGTCCAGAGTCTGTATCTGTCTCCTTGGTGAGCACTGACACTCTTGAGATCACGTGGATGGCGTCACGGGGGGCAGAGCTGTATGAGACTCGGGCTGCGGATGGTTCAGAGGTCATCCTGTGTAACGACACAGCACCTGTGTGCGCCCTCTCTGACCTCAGCTGTGACAGCCCCTACAGCGTGGTGGTGACTCCCTGCAATGACATCAGCGGGTGCAACCGTGCATGCAAAGCTCACACCAAAGACACAGGTATATAAAGCACATATGCACAGTAATGACCTAATGCCCACCTGTGTTCCAGACACATTTTCTGTAGCTCAGTAAACTTTCTTCATTCCTTCATCCACATCAGCTCCGTGTATGCCGATGAATCTAATGCTGGTTCTGGAAAACTCCTCTTCCGTGAGTGTCAGCTGGACAGCAAACAACAGGAATGCTACGTACACTGTGAGTGCTTTGGGAGATGACGGTAAACGAACCTGCACCACCGGTGGAAACAGTTGCAAGATCAATGACCTTCCCTGTGGCACCACCTATGAGGTCAGTGTCATAGCAACCAGCGCTGCAGGCCAGAGTTTACCCAGCTACTCTGACTCTCTGGAAACAGGTGAGCACTCAGTGGTTTTGGATTTATTATTCAGTTGAAAAGTACAGATATGTGACAGGTTAAAGGAAAAAACACTTTAACCTTTTTAAAAACCTCTTTATTCATGTCTTGCACTACTCTGTATGAAGTCCTGCATTCAGTGTTTTATATCTGTAAATATCTCCATCGTCAGCAAAATGTGTGAATACTGATTTCAGAAATTACTTTTACAGTAGATGTTTTTTTCAATTAATATGTAAATAGTAATTTATTGTAATTAATGAAAGGAGAGGCCCTTCTGTGTGGAGTTTGTATGTTCTCCCTGTGTCTACGTGGGTTCTCTCCGTCTTCCTCCCACAATCCAAAGACATGTAGGTTAGGTTAATTGGCGAATCTAAATTGTCCTTAGGTGTGAATGTGAGCGTGAATGGTTGTTTGTCCTCTATGTGGCCCTGCAAATTTCTGTGTTCGAACATCCTCTTCTTTTCCAGAACCCTGCTGCCCGATGCATCTAACAGTGGATCAGGTGACTCAGGCGATGACCAATGTCTCATGGTCTCATGCCAAAGGAGCGCATTCATTCATCACCTCTCTGACGTCGACACGCGGTCACGCTCGCTGCCACACACAGGACCCCCACTGCCTAATGGGATGTATCACCTGTGGGACCAACTACACCGTCACAATGGAGGCGCTGAGCCAGACCGGGCGGAGGTCCAACTGCACCTATGAGGGCTTCTCATCCAGTGAGTGACAACGTTTCCTACCAATAAGAAATAAAGACAGACCTAAAACTGTAAGTTGACAAATAAACTAGTCATTTTGTCCACAGAGATAATGTGCTGCTGGAATTTTTCCCTTCAAAATCTTCATCTCCAAGATCACTTCAAGAACTGTTATTAGTTCACACCTTTACAGACACATAAACATGATGCCATTGCTCCTCTTACATGACACTGTTAACATTATAACATGTGATATTTATCTGGTGTCCCGCCTTTTACTTATGCAGCTCTCCAATTATGTTTCTAAAGTAATAGAACCACAGTGTTGTGATTAATGATGAGCAGCTCAGCTTTGTGGAAAATTAAAGGTAGACGATGTATCTTTTGCTGACCATATGGGAATTAGAATCTTCTAAATTCTAAAATGTAGCCTAACAGTTGCACAAGTGGATTTAGTAAGTGAAGAGCAATATCCACGCCAGTTAGTTTTTAGAATAAAGTATCACATGTTAAAAAAACATCATTGCCCTCCAAGAGAATAAAGCCACATCATTTCATCATGTCTCTTCCTCACAGGTGCCTGCTGTCCGTCAGGTGTTAGGCTCTACAGGATGTCTGCTAACTCTCTGCGGGTACACTGGCGCAGCGCTGGCGGCAGCCACAGCTACATCACAGAGATGGTGGGCAGCAGCAACAACTACACCTGCACAGCATCTCCTGGGGAGAGCAGCTGTGACGTTGACAACATCCAGTGTGGGGACGTCTACAATATAGTTGTGGCTCCGCTCACACCAGAGGGCAGCAGAGTCTTGTTCTGCCCTCAGAGACTGTACTCAGGTATGATGGTGGGATCTTATCTGGATGTCTAATGATGAAAATTATTTGCCTCTGAATATCTGAAATGTCTTTTGATGCCAAGTTTGTTTGTATTTACACAGTAAACTCCTTTAGAGTATTAACATACAGGTGGCAGTTTCAGCACTATTTTATTCATTGTATATACTTCTGTAAAGGAATTTTATCAACTTTTATTGTGATTATACCACAGTACAATAATAGTAAGGATTATCAAATGAACAGGAGCTACAGGGTGAAATGGTAATGTTGCTGAAATGCTTAGAATACAGCTGATAACATTTGTTTCTGCTCCCGCAGTCACTTGCTTGGGGAGTAACGTTGGCACGGGTGAGTATGTTTCTGCTTGTAGCTTTTAAACATGCACAAGTATATATGAGGCTACGTGAAGTTAAGATAACTTACACAAGTTAAGCAAAACATTTTGAATGTGTGACTATTCTAATATCTCTGTCAACCTGTTTTTTTTCAGTGATTTACAGAGGAAAGAGAAGTTTGGACTAGCCCATAGTAAGTAAATACATTACGTACAAGACGACGATATAGTCGCAGTGACTTAATACAAAAATTAAGGTCAAATAAAACAACAACACAGGTAAAGTATTTTGAAGTGAAGTGAACTGAAGTGGATGCCTAAAGTCCAATGTATATTAATTTCTTAAGAAGTAATAATCAAATGATTTACACAAGTTCAGGCACGTTTTCATTCCTTCCATCCACTCTCATTATTTTCACAATAACTCTGTTAAGTGAGGCAGAGTCTTGCAGCTGTATATGCATTTTTCCTTCAGCTTGTCACAATGAAACATGCCAAACTGAATAAATGAATCTTTCTTCATAGTCTCTCCTCTACAGATACACCAAACACCTCCATCTTCTTCATCCTCCTCTTCCTCCTGCATCACTGCTGCCCAGCTGGAATGAAGCCATGCTCATAGCTAAAGAGAAGAACAAATATTAACCAGAAATAATCACGTTTGTTGTCAGCCATGATACATAAATGACAAAATGATGAATAAGAAATAATTTTTAGATATTGCTAAGTAAACATGTCTATAAATGACGTTCATGTATCATGGCCACCTAAAACTGAGCCCCCAACTATCATGAACAAGCACTTAAATACAAAAAAATCAAGGACAAACAAAGGAATTATCTTGAGACAAAAGTATTGCATGGACTTGTATTAAAGATCTCCAAATAAATTATGGACTCTTACAAACATTTTTGAACAATTTCTGAAACATTTAGCCCTTTTTAAGATTAATTAGAGACATGACCAAAAAAAAAAAAAACAATTAGCTCTGTCCCCAAGTAGGAAGCCTCCTGATGATCAGTGGCAGCACAGTGTGCTGCTCCTCATTCTTTGGATGTATTTAACTGTTTGAAATATGTGTCACTGTGGTTGTGTAAAACTGACACATATTTCAGTCAATAAATAATTCCCAGCATCATATTTTGTTTTGTGGTTTGTTTCGTAGAAAGACGTGTTTTGCAGAATAAATGGGCAGAAACAAGGGGCCACATTTTTGTCACCGGATAAAGTTTAAAGATTCATATAAAGTACCAGAAATGTCCCAGTGAGCAATGCTAAAAGCACAGCAGGTAAACAAGAGTTTGATACATGTTCTAATGTCCACCCTGAACTTTTAGACATGTACAACAAGAATTAGAAATTAATAAAAGGATGTGATCTAAAATACAATTTGATATCATAAGGTAGATGTACTGCACTCTGGACTGAAATTCAACTCCATTTAAATTCCTGAAATGATATAAACGTACTTTTGAAGCATGGTAGACATGACAGTGTTTAAGAACAGACTTAAAACCTTTCTTTTTGATAAAGCTTATAGTTAGGGTGGGCACACGGTTGCCCTTAGTTATGTTGCTAACGGCTTAGATTGCCAGAGGGGCTCCCATGATGCACCAGGCACCTCTGCCTCTTTCTCTGCTTCCTCTACCCTTATTTCAAAGCCAAAATCAAAGTCTGGCAATTCTGCTGCATGTGCAAGACACACAGAATATTGAAATTAAATTCATCCCAAGCCCTAAGTACAAACAACAAAAATAAGCAAAATACAACAAAATGGCAAAATAAAACAAAATAAGCTTAACTAATACAACAAAATTAAGACATGGCAATAAAAAACACGAGAGAGTGCAAATAGATATGATGGTAGTGCAAAATGGGGTCAGCTTATAGACTGGTTAAAGTGAATACACTGATGTCCTGTAAAGTCCTGGTCCTCTCTGTTCTCTCCAGTCTTGCAGGTTCCTCACTGATTCTGGTTGTGGTTCAACTGTCTGGGGGTCTCTGGCCTGGTGGGGACACGATCTGTGTGTGTGTTGTGGAGAGAAGGTGGGGTGGCCCAGAGCTCCATATGAGGACATCTAGAGCTGCACCTGGACTCATTTCCATTACCTGTGATGTGTATGACCTCATACATGGACTAAACCCATGAACTCTGTATAGCTACAATTTAATCAGACATATGTATAAATAATTACATTACTTATGATAATGTTCTCTGTACATGTGGCATCTACTGCACATCTGATCCGTCCCAGGGAGAGGGATCCCTCATCTGTCGCTCTTCCTCTGGTTTCTTCTTTTTTCCCAACTGTACAAACTGTAAAACCCTCCGAGGCAAACAATGTTTGTGATTTTGGCCTTTAAATAAATAAATATGAATGATAAATCTGGCTTCAGTAATGACATCAAAACTGTTGACTCATCGCCAATGCCAAGTCTTTAGCAAGAGTTTTATTTTCTTACCCCAATTAAAGGATTATCCTAACAAAGGACTATATTTGTGTTGTTTTTTTCCAGGCCAATTTCAGACCACATAAAAAGCATATGTTATAGAACAAATGAAAGATTACACAATTTGGTTGCACACTTTATGTACAGTTGAAAGTCATCAGTATATTGACAACTAATGAGTTCACCCCATAGTGACATGAATATTATACAGCAAAGAAGTAAAGCATACTGGATTGATTTTCCATCAGCCTCCCCCTTTGACTTATTAAATTATACAAACAGCTCAAACAGTAGGTAGAAGATCTAATTATGCCTTTATAGCCTTCAGTCTACCATCAGATTAACCACACCATATCAAATTAAACACATATCACTTACCTTTACAAGGAGCTAATTACATCTGACAATAAGATGATATTTTTCCTTTAAAACACAGCCATCAGCTTCACAGTGCACCCATCCCAGAAACATGTGCCGCCCTGT
This sequence comes from Amniataba percoides, assembly GCA_037176925.1. NCBI lineage: Eukaryota > Metazoa > Chordata > Actinopteri > Centrarchiformes > Terapontidae > Amniataba > Amniataba percoides. Next base: position 5,766,838 of record JBAJHX010000106.1, read on the forward strand.
GCCCTTTTACACAACACCAGTTTCAGTTGACTTAAGTCCCGTGAAGAACAAAGGAATAGCTCTGGTGTTATTCCCAGTGCTCTGTAAACGATACAAGTTATCAATAATGATACTGTGGTGGCTCAGTGGGAATACTGCTTTTCACAGTTAAAGCATGACTCAGGTTTATAGGTGGCATTCCTTTTAGACCCACAGATCTTAGAAATCTCCCCACCCAAATTAAAGGCCCTTTAACAGCTTATGTAACATCCCATTGAGTGAAAAACTACCAAGTGAGACTATTTGTTTAACTCCTCTTCCCATAATTGCAGACATCTCGTTGCAATGCATTTTTGCACGACAGACACACGTGTACACACAGGTGACGAATTAAGAGAAAATCCTGCATGCCTGACAGTACGGGGGATATAGTGGCTCTGTTACACTGTTGGGGACATTTTGGGTCCTCTTGTAGCTTTAGAGGGTCTCTATAAATCAACTGAAAAGTAGAGTAATCTCCTTTTATCCTGTGATGAAACATTTCTATCCCGATAGTCTCTTCCAAGACAAGGCCCCCATCCACAAAGCACGAGGGGTGACCGAATGATTCATCACAGAGGCATGTGGTGGTCCAACAATTAACTAAGACACTTACTGTTGTTTTTTCCCACTTTTATCCATCTGTCTATGAACACACGAATGCCTTTCCATTTTCTTCTGTTGTGTAAACCATCTGCTTTCCAGGAACACTGGTTTAAACAATGACAGGAAACTGCTTTGGGCAAAAAGAAATGAGACAGTTCAAGTCAAATCTTGGTGCACTCCTGGACAATGCTCTTGGACAATGATTGTTAAATCTTCTTTTGAGAAGTAACTCTCTCTCGAGGGCGTCTGCAGGCTCTTTGATTCGATCTAATCGTGGTGAGCTGTGAATGGATGCTTGGTATAATGAGTAGTACGATCAGATGTCCCTCATATTCTCGTTTTGAAAGAGGTGTGAGAACACTGACGTATTTCTTGTGAACGTTATTTTAGAAAGAACTTTAGAAAGAACACTTTTCAGTGGCGTACAGCTTCAGGCAGGGATCAGATCGAGGGGATGGATTTTGACAGATTTGTCAGCTGGCATCTCCCATCCCAGCTGATTTATTTCATTGGTCACATGGTCTCTCAGGAGCTAACTCTGCTACACAGAGAAACTGACAGATCCACAGAAAATGCCTTGGAATTAAAAAACACCATATTTTACCCATATTAAAATACTGATAAAGATAAGATATTGATAAAATCTATTTAAGAGTCTTTGAGGCGTTCTAGTAATCAACAGGAGTGAAAACAGAGCAAAGCAATTGGTTGATCCATTAGAAGGTCAAGTGAAAAAAAGGTTAACAGTAATTTTAGGACAGATTAACAATATTAGTCATTCAATAGGAAAAATAGAAAATATTCACAGATGAAAAGAATTCTAGACATCTACATTCATAACAGGTCATATATATTGTTTCAACAGTAGTTAAAGTACTGCAGTTTTATGTGTGGTCAGGTCTAGTATAGAACACCCAATCAGTGTAGACTTGGTAGCGTCCTCTGCTCTACTTACTTTGACTTTACTATTCATCTGCTCTCAGTGAAAAGTGTTTCACTTCTTCATCCTCAAGAGCACTTTGAGGCTTCCTGAATCTCTTGTTTGTGACTCTGATAGAGCATCTGGCCTGTTCTATTTGTAATCATCAGAAAAAAAAACACAAAACAACCAAAATATATTGTCTTAATGTTATTTTTAGCAGCAGAGGCAGACAATGCTGTGACTTAAATGACTTGAGAAATTTGTGGGAAGTTGCATCATGAGATGTTCAATGCCTGTGCGATGTAACAGTGTCTACTTCAGGACAATATCATAGCCGCATAAAAATACAATGAAATATCAAGGTGTTCACATCACTTGTCTATTGTTTAAGCAGGACTAAAGTTTCCTCGTTTATGGCCCGTATCCGGTTTCATGTTGACTTCCTTTTTTCTAATATGGCACGAAGAACTAGGAGGTGATAGCCTTTTATTCTCCAGTGATAAAAGATCCTTTTCATCCCAGCATGTAGCCTACATAGAAGCAGCTTAGGGATTAGTCTGTTGAGGAGGAAAGTCACTTAATTTTTTTTTTTTTAAATCCATTACCAAATAGCTTCAAACCATCATAAAAGAAAAGTCTAAGGGAGACACGACTTAGTAACAGTCATGATTATGATGTGTTTTGTAAGTGTATCCCATTTAGATGGAGTCCCAATTCCCATGTTTGCATTCTTGACTTCGGTTTCAGTGGCACTTGTCTCTTTTGCTCGGCTGCCCCTCCCAGGCCTTTATTTCTTTGGCTCAGGTCATTCACTGTGTTCTCAAGTATTGTTACATGAAGAAAAAACTGTGAACACTGAGACATGTGTGAAGTCGCAGCATGCCTCCAGATTTATTATATTTATGGTAACTCAAAAAGATTTCAGATTTCAAGAATTTATTGTCATTACACAACAATTTACATCAGCAGTCATTGGTAATGAAATGAAATCCCAGGCTCCCCAAACAATGCTAAAAAATGGGAGCAGGATGGAAGAAAAATGTGGGCGTCTGACAACAGATAAATAAACAATAAAGACGAGACAAAGAGAAAGCAAATGGTATACGTAATGTATTTCATACAACACGCTCCTGCTTGGGATGATGCTGTGAAGGATTGTCTCTATTCATGGGAGACGGGATGTGTTAGTAGGTCAAGAGAGCTCCAGCTGCATGTAAACTGTGGCCTCTGAGTACAAAAGTTATGACATTGCTGCGATAAGATCAATGTTGGTCAGTTTGAACTAAACCACTGAAGTGGATCACTTCATATTTCCTCCCTCGAGCCCTGTGTTGTCTTTGCAGCTGTTAAGTTTATGATTATGAAAACAAACTGACATGCAGTATTTTCAGTAATCACAGCTAAAAAATATAGTTTTACCATCAGATGTTAAACTTTGATTATGGAAATTTTGTTCTCTGTCTACTGACCTGCAGAGGAAACTGGACTGCAAACTGTTACACTGATGCTGCTCGAGTTCCACACTGCCTTCTGTTCAATGATAAATATAAAATATTTCTTGATTATTGCTCTTTATGAGGTAAGATAGACAATTCAGTTGTGCAGGAAAATTCACTCTTGACCCTGGAAATGATAATGTGAAAAAAAAAAAAAGATTCACATCACCAGTTGAAGGTTGAAAGCTTGAAAATAAGTTGGGACACGTACTTTAAGACTTTAATGTTAAGTAAACTCTGGTAGAGCCTATAAAGCCTTTTGTTTTGTTTTCATAGTCTTCAATCATTTTCACTGCATCTTTATCGTTAAGATGATAAGAATATCATTAATTGGAAAACTAATCTGATATTTCCCCACTAGATGTTTTTCTGAATATTTACAAAATATCAAATTTGATGGAATTTTATGAAAAAATAAAGAAATGGACATAAAGCATTGTTATTAACCTAAATGAGTATATGGTAAATATTTTATGTTATTTGGGTTATACTAGAGAAAATATATGCCCCATCTGTTGGCCACAAAAAGATTATTATGTATAAAAATCAAGTTTGTTTAAGTGGGCAAATTTCACAAATCAGACAAAGTGACACAGGAACCCAATAGTGTTCGAACTCATCAGCTATCAGACAAAACTGGCTTGATGGATGTTATGCAAACTAGCAGATGAGCAAGAGCCAGAGAGAGAGCGAGAGAGAAAAGGGCAGGTCGAGGTACCTTCTTTTCATGAGTGACTTCAAATAAATTCACCAAACTCTCATCCATCCCTCCCTCTGGGCTGCCTGGGGCTGTTGGTGGGACAGCCTGCCCCGAATTTGAGGAATACTGATTGGTTCTCACACACAAGCTCGAAAGAGGAGCACCTTTTGTATTTGGCTCCTTGTATACTAAACTAATTGTAATCCCACGGTCAATGTCAAAGATGGGATCGTTGGGAGCTTTAGGCTTTTCTTTAGCACTGGTATCTCTAATTCAGGTAAATATAATTTTCATGTTTAAACCTGGAAAACTGAACAAAATAATTTGGTATCAAATGTTTATAGCTTGTTATTGATTAAATAATTGTTTTGTCATTTACAGATACCTTATAATGCAGAAGGTACGTAAATCAGGAAGTTTAGTGGAAATAATATTTTATACCCCATGTGTTAGCATCACTTTGATTTGTACTATATTGTTAATGTCCATAACTCACAATGTATCACAACAGCTAAATTTGTAACATTAAATTGATTGTCACTTTGTACAATTAGATTTAGGACAATTAGAGAATTAGAAAGAAATAATGGCAAATATCAAATATTTATGATGTTTTTGTGATCTTGTTGCCTGCTCGTTAACCTTCAGAAACAAAGCGTATCAAACCAAGTTCCTGCTTTGAATCTCTTACAGGCTGCAAAATCTTGTCAGCAACGTCCTCAGGTCCCTCGTCAATTCTGGTAAAATGGGAAAAACATCCTTTAGCAACAAACTATTTTTTGGACATCCGGGTAAAAAACAATACAAACATTGCTCCGGTTGTGGTGACCCTGCCAGCGACCAAAACAGAGACGAATGTCAATGGTCTGAGACCAGGGACTGAGTATAGTGTGACTCTCAAAGTCTTTCAGTTCTACTTTGTGGTGTGTATGACTACAAATGAGACGTCCACAGGTAAGAAAAATACAGTTAATATAACATTTGTGCAAAATGTAACTGAAGTGACTGACGTTATCATCATCTTTGTTTGGGCAGAATTTCCAGATTATTAATAAAAGGAGCTCCCTAAAGAAATATTTGACCAGAAAAGTACTCATCAAATGAGCTTTATGTAAATGCTTTCCATACTCACTGTTTTTACACACAAACACAGCACATTTTAAACCATACTTTCTCGCCTGTTCTTTCCTTCCAGTCCCCGACACGTCACAGATAGTACTTGGCCAGGCGCTATCAAGTACTTCAATCAAAGTGGTATGGACTGAAGTACCCTCGGCAAAATACTACTACCTGCAGGTGTATTCTCAGACCACCGGACAAGTGCTCAACCTGACCTACACCAACGTCACCGCAGTGGTGGGAAACCTGCAGCCCTCCACCAACTACGACTTCTACGTCTATACAGCTAACCAGGCCGGGACGGGGAGCAGAAGCAAAGTGAGGACCATCACGACTTGTGAGTAATCAGTTTCAGTCCATTTGTAAGCAAAGAAACCCTGTTAACTGTTAATTAATGAGCAAGAGAAGATGTCATTCAGTCATGTATTTAAAGACATGAAATGTATATATGCAGCCTTAAACTCCCCTGAAAGTACTAAAAGTCCTGAACGTGCCACTGTTCCTCCAAAATGGGTCCTGATTTTCAGGGTGAATCTAAATCTAAGTCAAGTTAATTTTATCTAATCTGCCCAAATCACAAGTTTGCCTCAAAGGGCAACAGTCTGCGTAGCAAACAGCCCCATCCACTGACCCACAGCTCAGACAGACATCACATTATGTCCTGGTTCTAACTCAGATCACAAACTGTCTTGAGGTTTTGTTTTTAACTTGTGTTTGTGTTGTTTAAGAAAATATTACATTAATGAATTACATTACATTATCTACATTAATTACATTAAAACAGCAACATATCCAACACTTGGAACATTTTTAACCTTTCCAGAAATGTTACAGCTACTCTGGATAAGCCATAATCCATGTGGACAGTTTTTTCATTGGAATTACTTTGTGGAGAAGAAATGGCTTCTACAAAAACAGTAAGATGTGGATTAGCAGCACAAGGGAAAGTGTTTCTGGAAAGGGATATGCTGTTGAAATTCCTTTCAACTCTGTTGTATTAGGGGGCAACACAAGCTTCAGATGCAAACATCTTAAAACCTTGACACATTAAGCGAAAACTTTTAACATAGCAAGACACTGTTTTGAATATATGTGTCTTTGTGATTTTCCCTCCAACTAAGTCCCTCTGTCTGTCCATAGTGATTAATCCTCCAAAGGGTGTAATGGCAACGCAGACTGGCCGGAGCACGGCGAGGGTGACGTGGCAGCCGGTGGTGGACGTCATGGTGTACCAAGTCACCATCCGGGACATCGATGAACCCGACAGCCGTCCGTCCGTGTACAACGTCACAGACACCAAGCTGGACGTTCAAGGCATCCTCCCATGTTCCACCTACCTGATATCAGTGTCCTCATTAAGCAAGTTCCTGGTGCCGAGCGAACCCACAAACTACGCATACACCACCAACAGTGAGTCAGCAGAGCCAAACCAATATCAATAACTTGGTGATTAGGATCTAGGTCAGCTATTCTCTCTGAGGCGTTCCTTTCAGACACGCAGAACATGATCCTTGGGGGTAAAAGGATTCAGATGCCCTGACAACCTACTTGTCATGAAAACATAAACAGAAAAAAAAATATTTTAGTCTTGTTACAGCATATTGAATGTACATGTTTTATATTTTGAACTGTTGTACATATGTATAACTGGTGCCTATCAGAGATAATGTCATGTCAAAACAACTCTTGAGCTAATGTCAGAGTTAAAAATGGGTCATAAATGAAACTTTATGAGACTACAGTCAAGTACAGTCAGTGATAACCCCATTAGTAGTTCCTATTTAGACAGGTTGTGATAATAAAACGTATGTACAGAGTTATTCCAGTACTATCTTTCCTTTTTTTCCTCACGTACTGTGTTACTTGCAGAGCTGACAGCGGTTTCATCAGTCTCCGTGGACTACACCTGCACCACTCACTCTGTCATGGTGCTGTGGTCGGCTGTGTTCGGAGCGGACTCCTACAAGGCCGTGGCGGTTGGCAAAAATGGCTCGCAGCTGACGTGCACCAGCCAGAGCACCAGCTGCCAGATCTCCGGACTGAGCTGCGGACAGAGCTACACGGTGCAGGTGACACCAATGTCAGAGAGCTGCAAGAACATGACGAACGCCACCACGGTTACTTTCCAAACGGGTGAGACACAATTGTCACAAAGAGAAAAAAAACTAAACAAACAAGAGTTACTGAAGTTATTAGGCGACCAACACATTAAAGCCAATGTACACACAGACAAAAATAAAAACACACCAACACACTGATAACTTCTCCAAAGTCCATTTTAAAGGATGTCCCTGACCAGCTAGTGTTGCAATCTTTTCTTCAAATGGGAGTGTATTATATGTGTTTTCACCTCCAATATGAACCTTTGACTTTGAAAGGGAGAGGAATCAGAGTTCTGAACATCACATTATTGGCCATTTCATATTACTTTTAGACAATTTCTTTTTTATTCAAGCCCTCAAAGGCACAAAAAATGAAATAGAAGAAAGGAAAAATGAAGCAGAAAGAGAACATATTCTAAAAACCTTAGTGATGTAACCTTTAAAGGTTACTTCAGAAATTATAGTAAACAATTATATTGCACTTACACAGCTTTAGGAAACTTGTGACTGGCACATTTAAAAGAGGAATGGTTACAAAGGTTGAGATAAACTCTGACAAATTAAGTATAATTTCTGTTATGCCATTGGAGGCATTTTCTGTTATGCCCTCACTGCCACCCATGGCCTTCAAACTAGACACTTACAGCCAGCACCAGAGGCTGTGTGTCTGAAATGTGAAGCCTCCAGCCTGACAGAATCCTGACTTTCTTTTTTAAACCATTCAATCAGTCATTATCTGTACATTTCTGTTAACCAGCTGGTATATCTGTGGTAATGTAAAATAATGTAGTGTTTCATTTAGTAGGAAGGACTGATTGTGATGAATAATCACATAAAACACCAAGTCAGAATCAGAGCTTTTGTGTATTGTTCCTATCCATTGGCTTGGTTCAGACCTCACTTACATATTTTGATTTTTAGTGACTTGCTTTGCTTCGCTTAAAAATTATATTCTGATCTGACTAGAAAACAGAGTGGATGGATGATTTAACACACCTCACCAAGGCTGTAAAGATAGCTAAAAATAAGACAGAAATGGCGAAAATGGCAATATTAAATACGGATAAATATTATTTTACTGAAAAGAACCAGTGGCCAACCCATCAGTGCCAGTAAACTGCTTTTCTTTGACATTTTTAACTGCTCCACCCTCCCACCTATTTTGTACAGGCAGTTAATCCTTTCATCTCACATATCACTCTTTTCTGTAATGGAGCCTGGTCATAATTTTCTGTCCGGCCCCACCCTTGGGGCCACATTGTGCACCGCTAAGCTGTCATGACTTGGATGATGCTGAATATGATTTTATGACAAGTCATTGTTACATGTCAGGTATAATGCCATTTAATACTAGAAGGAAAACATGAAATAACTCTCTGGTTATGGTGATGTAAAACCTTTTTACAAAAGCCAGCATGCACAAGCAGAAGGAAATAGCACTATTTTCATTTGATTTTATAATAACACCACAATTTTTTAGCTTCCCTAGCCTGGTATGAAGACATTTTACACTACTTTGATTAATAGAATATCACGAATTAAAATCGCAGACAGACAAATCAGTTTAAGTTAACTTTGGAGACTGGACTTGAAAGTTATTTTAAGTATAATTTCTGATAATAACATAGCACACACTAACTATTTGTTTCTACCTCAGAGTAAGGATCACTGAGGGCCCATCATTGAGGGGTCACTTGGGAGTAGCTGTTTACAGCTGTTTGTTCTCCTTGTTTTGTTTGGTGTCTAAATTCACATGTTTGTTTGAATGCATCACTAGGCGTCTACTTTGAAAACTGGGTCTCCTATTGAGATCCGCCGTCAATATCACATTGTGTTATGTTCAGGGTGCTGAGAATGAGCCTGTGTTTTGTTAAACCTGAAACCTCATACAGTGAAAAACAACACTGGAGCATAATCTTCAGTATCAGGGCGTTTTAACCTGAAAAGAGATTTGAGATACTTCCCTTTGATGTTGATATTTAACCAGATTTAGTTCCTCTTCTTCCCTTTATAATGCTGTGTGTGCAGATATCAGTCTATCTAGTTTAATTAATGTATAATTATCTATTTTCTTCCAGTTCCATGTCCTCCAGAGAACCTGGAGTTGTTGCGAGACTGTTCCAGTGAAGTCATTGTCTTTTCCTGGGACCACACAAACAATACAGACCACTACCTGGCCAAGGCGGTGGACTCTCAGGTACTGTATGCTGGATAAAAAATGTTCGCAGCAACAGTTTTCTATGTAAAAGACATCTTTATGTAAGAAATTTATGTGTGTGTGTGTGTGTGTGTGTGTGTGTGTGTGTGTGTGGGGTTGGAGTTAAAAAAAAAACACCCACTGACACCTCTAGAGGTCATACGTTAGCATGCTGTTTACCTAATCCATACAAGAAGTATGTAAAAACTACAAGTTGTGTTTAGGAGGGGTTAATTATGTGTCCAGCTATTTCTTTACTGGGAGCTGAGACTTCCTGTGGCCTCCACTGTGACTTGATGTTTTTACACTTTAGTTTTGTATGGATTAAAAGTGAAAATGTGTGCGTGTTTTGTGTGTTTTATACAGACTTAAGAATAGTATCAGTCTTTTGAAACTCAACTGTTGGCACACAGCAAATGAGCACATTTCCCAAAATACTGAACCATACAGTTAAAGGCAGTAAATTAGTGTATATATTAAAAGTTGTGTGATTTCTCTGCACCCAGGGAGTGGTCCAGGAGTGTCTTACTGAGGACAACTCTTGTTACTTCACACAAACAGTGTGCGGGCGACACTATCAGTTCACAGTCTATTCCATCGTGGGGCAGTGCAGAAGCCAGATTAGCTCTACTGTTGACATCCGCACAGGTATGACTACATTATCTCTGCAGCTGTATGTACACACACCATTCTGCATAGTAAAATATTACTGTGCGTAACCTCTTTTTATTTGGATTTTTTAGTGATTTATATGATCATTTTATCTCCCCAGGACAATAAAAAGTATTAAATGAAACAAAAGCTTTTTTATTATTGCAAACATCGATGAAGGATGCTAATTCAATGTCCACAATCTGAAGTTGATGCAACTCGTGCACAACACAGTTTTAAACATTATGAGTAGCTGAACTGATGTCTGGCACAGGTGTCTGTTCCCATGTGAGCGCCCCCTGTTGGATGCTTCCTGCCTTTCACAAATTCAAAAATTAAGTGTTAAAACTGATGTAAAATAACTTAATCATTTCTGTCTCCAGCACCCTGTATTCCCCAGAATCTGCAAACCTCAGCCGACTGCAACTCAAACGTTCTGCTCAGCAAGTGGGACCTGGCTGAGGGGGCCGTATACTACACTGTGGAGGCCCTCGGCAACAAGGGAAAATACAACTGCAGCTCACAGTCCAACAGCTGCGCCATAGAGGGCGTCCAGTGTGGAGAGTACCTGACTGTCTACATCACGGCTTTTGACGATGAATGCTCCAGCCCGAGGACACTGGGTCCTGTGGCTGAGACAGGTGAGGGAAAGCTGGCAGTGCCTGTGCATTAGATAGCAGACAGTGGAAGAAGTCTTTAGATCCAATATTTACCGTACTCCAAAACAAGTGTGCAAGTCTTCTATGGAGAGGCTCAAGTAATGAGAGGAACTGTATTGTCAGCTCAAAATATTTAAAGTATCAGATGGAAAATGTATCTAAAAATAGTAAAATACCAATTGTTATTTTTACATTTTAACAAGAAAGAAATATGATACTGATCCCCTCCAAAAAAAGTGCATCTTAACTTCTATTTGCTCTCTTTCTCAGTTTCTCCATCACTTCATCACAGAATGCACGTGTTAGCAACTTTGTTGGAAATTATTTGACAATTTATTATATATTCAAGATAGCCACTTTTACTTTTTTTTTTTTTCGTCATTATACAATGAATATATTTTGGTTTTGTACGGTTGGTCAGATAAAACTCACTCACATTAGGGTCTGTAGAATTGTGAGAAGCATTTTCATTATTTCCTTTTGACAGACCAAACCAGTAATAAATAATCAAAAGAATAATTGGCAGATAAATAATAACACAAATAATTTTCAATCAAGTATCACTACTTATAAGACAACACAGAGTTTAAGGCATTAGCACAGGTATTATTGTGAGAAAGCGACAGTAAACTTTGGGATGGACTGGCATCCTCGACGTGGTCACCTACAATTGTTAAAGGCTTTAACACTGAAATGATTTGATTTGTCCTCTCTCTTCTAGTCCCGTGCGCTCCTCTGAACGTGTCAGCAGTGACGGAATGTGGAGCCGACTCCATCACGGTGACCTGGATAATGTCCGGCAGTGCAATTTTCTATGTTGCCATGGCGAAGGACAGCAGCGGCATCGTTCACAGCTGCAACTCCATGGATCTGAGCTGTAAGATCAAGGGCTTGAAGTGCAGCACCAACTACACAGCGTATGTCATCGCCTCCAACTTCATGTGCAACAGCTCCGTGAGTGAAATGGTCACCATCAAGACAGGTACTATGAAGCTCCTAGAATTTCTCCTTCTTCTGGGTTATTTTAGCTGCTTTGGTGAAATTTGAAATAAAAAGATAGTGGAAAAAGGTACATGCATTTAGCATTTGATGGAGTGAAAGATTTAAAGTGCCAATAACTTTCTGGAAGATCTGATCGAACTTGTGTCTTCCAACTGTAATACACTGAATGGGTTGATCACATTTTTGGAAAGCTGAAAATTTCAGAAGCATATACTGCTGTGATTTACACACATTATCTGAGGAAAAACAGAAAGCTATTTATATTTGTCTTCTAAAAATCTGAATCTTATGCTGCTGTTTTTCATGATTAAATAATGTTTTGTTAGATTGTAGTGGTTAACTGTGCCTTTGTCCCTCGTTTCAGCTGCTTGCCCACCGGATCACGTTTCTGCCACTCTAGACTGTGCAGCCAACGAGGCTCTGATTTCATGGCATGGGGAGCCCAATATGAACTCATTCACTGCCAGCATTGTAGATGAAGATCAAGGACTTCTGAGCTGCAGCTCCACTAACACCAGCTGCAGGATAGAAAACCTGAAATGTGGCCAGCTCTACACCGTTACTGTCTGCCACCACGATGGCATGTGCCCCAGCATGCCCTCTGAGGCCATCTACATGGCGTCTGGTATGATCCTCCTCAGCTAAAATTAAGGGATTCTTCCCATCACGTCACCATGTAACTGCTTTGCTCACTAGACCTTGTTTAAAATGTATAAATACTTCAAATGGTCCATTGACAAGGACACTGCACCAGGGCCACACATGATTTGTTGCACTGGAGGAAATACCATATTCATATGGTGTGAAAGTAGCATACTGGAAAAATACTAAAAATATTGAGTGCATTTAAATGGCCATTTAAGCAAAATGACATAAGTATTATTAGAAAAGTATTCATGAAGCAGAAAACTGTCTCCTTTCAGTATTACATTATACACTAGAATTTTGCCACTAGGCCAGTGCATTTGATTCATCTGCTGGAACACATTAAGGAACACATTTTTCATGTTAACTGACCTGTACGGTGATAATACGTCAAATGATGTGTTTATACTGAGTACTGACCTCAAGTGGCCAGAAAATCAATGAATACAGGTTTAAGTTAAACAAAGGCTGACAAATTGCTTCTTATTTAAATTGGGCAGTGTGTAGTGACCTGACAAGATTAATCTAAGAAATCTAACATGGCCAGCTACGCTTGTGAGGATAAATCCTGCACAAGCGTAGCTGTGGTGCCACCCTGTGGCCAAACTTTTCATTATTATTTATTCAGCCCACAAGACTGAAGGATCTACATATGGTAATTGTCATTTTTTATGTCACATGATCTTGACTTTACCATTACTGCGTTTTCTTTTTCAACCTACATGTAAAAGGTCTGAGATAATTCTTAACTAATGCATTTGTTGCCAGCCTTCACCTTTCTCTCTTGTCTCTGTGCAGTTCCTTGTGGGCCTAAAGTGAATGCAGACTTAGACTGTCAGTCACAGGTACTGACCCTCGGCTGGAACAAGTCACGTGATGCTGAAGGATACATAACTGTGATCTCAAAAGGCGATGAGAAAATGTCCTACAACACCACAGAGCCTGAGCTGAGCATAAACACACTGGAGTGTGGACTTGATTACACACTTAAAGTGATGTCCTTCAAAAGCACCTGTGTCAGTCAACCCACCGTGCTGCCTGTGTCACAAAGTAAGAAAGTGATAATTATTGTTGTTTAGTCTTGAACATACATGTGTCTGACTTGTATGAAAACAGTCCTACTTTTTAAATCGTGTCATTGTGGCATAAATTTCCCCTCTCAGATGCGTAAACAGATGTGGTACTTTATAGACCTTTAATCAGAATACAATTCCTCCAAATGTGCTCAGCTGATCTGAGGTTTTCTCTCCCTCAGCACCATGTGTGCCCACTAATGTGGTGGTGAGCAGAAACTGTGGCCAGAGTTTTGTAGAAGTGACGTGGCAAGCAAGCCGTGGCGCCCTTTTCTACAAAGCGACCGCAAGGGATAATCACGGCTCCACCTTGGTGTGCTCTTCCAATGAGACGTCGTGCCGTCTGGAGGGCTTAATGTGCAGCCAGGCTTACAGCGTCCGGGTGACTGCCATTGACAACAGCTGCACCAGCAATGAGAGCTCTGCAGAGATGCTGTGGACAGGTAAAGGCAAACAGGAATCAATCAGTGCTGAAGTTTTTTGTAAATGTGTATGTCTTCTCACAGTCTAACTCATACTGTCCATCTGATCGTTTACCTGCAGCACCCTGCCCTCCCTCTCAGCTCAATGCCTCAGTGAACTGTGTCAATAACTCTGCCATGTTAAGCTGGAACAGCAGCCCCAATGCAGTGTCCTACACTGGCAAGGCGGTGAGCTCAGACGGACACAGTGTGACCTGTGAAGCAGGAATGAACCTCGGTTGCAAACTCAGTGGTCTGCGCTGCAGCGAGAAGTACACCTTCACTGTGTCAGCCTCGGACGGCAGCTGTCAAAGTCCTGACAGCAAGCCGGTCATTCTTTCAACTGGTGAGAGGGAGAAGGATCTTTGTCTTTCTAAAATCTTTTTTTTTTTTACCCAAACAATTTAGCTTTCAGCAGTAATGAAAGTAAAGTAAATATCCAAGTCTTACTGACTGGAGCTTTCTACGATATTCATAAACAGTCCTTTTGTGACTTTAGTTATTAAACTATCACTGAGTCTCACTCTTGGCTTTGTGTCTCAGGCCCATGTGTTGTTCAGAGTGTGCGCAGCACCCTGAACTGCAGCACCAACATGCTGACTGTCAGTTGGGAGCGTGGATCTATACCAGTGAACTACAGCGCCACCGCCATGGCCAAAAATGGAACTGCGCTTAGCTGCAAAACAGACAGTTCAAGTTGTACAATAACTAATTTACAGTGTGGACAGCAGTACAGCGTGACCGTCAAAGCCATCAGCAGCACATGTGAAGGACAAATTAGTGTCCCACAAATAGTTTATTCAGGTGAGTTTATATACTAAATAAATAGATAGAAAATGCAGTAAAGGAAAGGAGATTAATTTTATCTGGTTCTTTTTCCACCGCATATGATTGATTTTCACCAACATAATTTCTCTCTTAGTTCCCTGTGTTCCTGTGAACATCAAAGGGATGGTGGAGTGTTCCACTAACACACTGCGGGCGTCCTGGGATGCTGCTGTCGGTGCAATGTCCTACATGTCCATATTGAAGGGATCAGGAGGTTTCTCCTCTTGGTGCTCTACAGCTAACAAAAGTTGCTCCTTCCCTGGCCTGCAGTGTGCTCAGACCTATGAGTTCAGTGTCATGGCCCTGAATGACAGATGCAACAGCTCTGAGAGT
>JBAJHX010000106.1:5787179-5806591 GCA_037176925.1 Amniataba percoides
CTCCAACAATCCATCAAGCAGCGCAGCTTCGTAGCTTACCAAAGTCGTACTAAAACATTTTGACAGATTTCTGAGCGTACCACATGTACCACATAAAATCGGTTCGAGGTCAGTAAGCACAACCAGAATTGGAACTCGCTGGTTTCTATGGAAAGTGACTCAACAACATATCTACCTGTCCCTCTTTCTCCGCCAGCTCCGTGTGTTCCCACCCACCTCATAGCACGAGTGGACTGTCAGACTGGTATCACTGTGGTTTCATGGGACGCAGGACGTGGTGCCACATCTTATACCGTGTATGCTCGGGGCAGCATGGGCCACACGGCAACATGTAACAGCACCGACACCAACTGTGACTTCCCTAACCTGGCGTGTGGGCAGGACTACACCATCACAGTGGTGGCTCGCCATGACTCCTGTGTCAGTTTGGTCAGCGAATCCATCAGTGCCACCACAGGTAATGAAACAAAAGCAGATCAGCTGTCCAACAGTGATGTAACTGAAAAAATGAGAAAATCTGTGCTGTGTTCAGATGGACACCCATTTAAAATAAAAGCATTTTGCTGTCTTAAAGGTACAGTCAGTAATATTTTAATGGCTCTCTGAGTAACATCTGTTTATTATTTTATTATCAGTTACCTATCATAAGCAATAGTAAACTTTCAATTTGCATAGAAAAAACAAAGGGTGGATATGCAGAAAAACACATTTGCTACTGTTGTTGTTCGTGGCTGCCACAAGAAGCCACTGAAGAAACATATTCTATGTGGAGCATTTAAAGTGTCAAGGGCAAGTTCTCATAAAGGTCATTTAAAACCACATTAAAAGTTTTTACTCTGCGTTATTTAATGTTTAAATTTGACTTTAGCAAAGCATGCCCATATGACCCTCGCTGAATGTACCTTGTACCCACTTCCCCCTCTCTGTCTAGTTCCTTGTCCCCACAGCGGTCTGAAGACTTCCCTGGACTGTGACACCAACACGGCTGTGGTGTCTTGGACGCCCGGCAGCGGTATCCGCTACTACAACGCCTCGGCCGATGGCTTTGACATCGAACACGAGCAGACCTGCTCCACCAATGGCTCCTCCTGCAACATCAGCTCTTTGCGCTGTGGGGAGAGCTACAGGGTGAGCGTCAGTGGGCAGGGACAGAACTGCCCCAGTCCAGCCCAGGACTGGAACAGAATCAACACAGGTAACTTCATGTAATTCGTACAGTTTACTTTCACCACAGGTCATCCAATCATTTCACTCAGCATCTATCTATCGATTTGTCTAAAGAGAAACACAAAGCATAATATTCTTATTCGTTTAATGCCTGCAATGATGCATGTAAACGTTAAACTCACCATCCTTTACTCCACCAGCTCCCTGCCCTCCAACCCAGCTGATGGTCGACTCCTCCTGTGAGTCAAACAACATCTCGGTGTCGTGGCAGGCGTCGCAGGGCTCCGTCTCCTACATGGCCGTGGCTGAGGATGACCAGGGCCGCCGTTGGTCCTGTAACACCAGCAGCACCACCTGCCAGATAAATAATCTGATCTGTGGACAGCAGTACAAGGTCTACGCCGCTGGGGTTGATGAAAATTGCATCGGAGCAAAGAGTAACATCAAAATGATTCGTACAGGTAGGCATTTTTTGTCAAGTAAAGACTTCTTCATGTCTGCTTGTTGAGTTCATCCGAGAAGCTCATAACAAGTCAGTGACCATCAGCTCAGCATCTCCCTGCATATCTGTGGCAAGATCAAACCTGTGGCCACACAGTGACGGGACACCTTCTCTCTTTATGCTCTCTCTCCAGCCCCGTGTGTGCCACAGAACATACAGAACAACCTCGACTGTCTGTCTGGTGTCCTCAACGTCACCTGGCAGTCGTCAGGTTACGCTACCCAGTTCCGTACCGCCGTGGTGAGCAGCGAAGGTCACGTCAGCGTCTGCAAGACTAATAAGCAACACTGCGTAGTGCGCAACATGCAGTGCAATATGACCTACAGTGTTACTGTGATGGCCCAAGATGAGGCCTGCAACAGCTCCTACAGCCCCGTGAAGGAGGTCCTCACAGGTAGGTCAAGCTCCAGGTGATGGTTACAGTGCACAAAGCAAGACATTAGTTTTACCATCTTCTGTTCCTCGTCTTATATCCTCACATGGACTGCTCTTTTCAACTTCTGCTCCTCCTCTCAGCTCCCTGTCCTCTCGCCACCTTCCTTCCTGCTGTCAACTGTGCCACTGGTGTTGCATCTGTGACCTGGAACAGCAGCGTGGACGGGGTCAAGTACATGGTGTCAGCGGTCGACGCTGCAGGTCGCCGACACAACTGCAGCAGCATGACCGGCGGCTGTAATCTGGACACGCTGGAGTGTGGGACAGAGTACAACGTCACCATCACCCCATCCAGGAATGGATGTGTGGGCAGAGACAGCCCCACAAAGATGATCATGACAGGCAAGTCAGGAAGTCACTTCATTTCATTGTACACAATCCCCTTCAAAACCATGACTTAATGCCTACATTTTTTAGGTGATGGTAGTAGCTAAGTTTAGTTCCTATTTGGAGAGAGACATACCATCTGATTTCTTTGTTTGCAGCCTTTATGCTAAGTTAAGATAACTGGCTGATAGTTGTGGCTTCATATTTCAGTTACAGATATGAGAGTACCAATCTTCTCATCTCACTCTCATTTTATGAAAAAGTGCATTTTACAAAATGTAAAATGATATATTAAACTCTACAACAGATATGATCTCCAAATTAAATATAAGTTTCATTTTCAGTTCAGTATTCAGTAATTAAGAATGCTTTAAGGTAACAAAAAGAATCAGTAAGCCCTTTACCATTCCTGAGTAAAAGCCTTGAACCTGAGCACTGCTAAATGTCCGTCTTGTTCCTGATCACCTCCAGTTCCCTGCGTACCTCATCTGTCTGACGTGGAGATCGACTGCCTGACTAACTCAGTCTGGGTGATGTACGAGGAATGTGCCGGGGCTGAGGACTATGTTGTCATGGCAACAGACAGCCTCGGTAATGTCCAGATGTTTGAGTGTAACTCCACCTCGGACGGCATGTGTGCTCTCTCGCCACTGATGTGCAGCCAAAACCTGAGTTTCACCCTCAAGGCCCGAGACCAGCAGTGCTCCAGTGCACCCAGCAATGCAGTCACAGCTGAGACAGGTAAGAGAGAAATACAATGAGACTTGAGAAGGCATGAAGTCGCTGTAAACTATAATATAGACCGCTTGTTTAACTGTTGGTAATGTACATTGTTAGTGTTGGACATGGACATGGACTTTTACTTTTCTGTCGATATGTTCATTAAAACACGACTGATCAAAATGCCATATCTAATAAAATTGAATTGTCATGTTTTAATCAATTGGATCAATTGAGAGTTTTTTATCCAGAGAAAGTTTTGTAATTCTTAAAAGTTTTTTTTTTTTTTTTTACATACTACTTATCAATTTGAAAACCTCCCATTCCATTTGTTGCTTTGGTACCTATTTTTAATTCATGCAACATCTATTTTAGCTTTTGCTGATGCCACACATGGGCGATAGTCAGGAAGTTCATTTTAAGTTTCAGTTTAAGTTGTACCTTGCTGTTCTCCTCCCCCAGCTCCCTGTCCTCCCGAGGATGTCGAGAGGTCAGTGGGCTGCGACAATCGCACAATCAGCATCGCCTGGTCAGCCGTCCCTGGTGCGGTGACGTACACGGCAACACTGGAGCACAGAAACGGAAGCACCACCTGCTGCACCACATCAGACACTGGCTGTGACATTACTGATCTGCCGTGTGGGGAGATGTACATTTTGCTCGTCATGGCTGAGGGACGAACATGCAACAGCTCCCAGAGCGAGGGACAGTTTGTCAGGACAGGTATGCTGTATACAGGGCATGTTACAGTTAAGATAGAAAAAAGCAGAATTAAATATCATCACTGATCTCTCCCCCTCAGCGCCATGTGTCCCTCAGGACCTCCAAGCCAGTGTGAGCTGCACCAACAATGTGGCCTCAATGTCGTGGAACCACAGCAGGGGAGCAGGGCATCTTTACACAGTGAGGGCGGTGAGCACCGACGGCCACATGGACGAGTGCACCACCCCTAACAACCAGTGTGAGCTGACAAACCTGCGCTGTGGACGGTATTACAATGCTACTGTGACGGCACAGGACAGCGACTGCACGAGCAAACCGAGCGACAGTGTTAGAATAAAGACGGGTATGTGCACACTGTCACAGCTGAATTCTGTATTTATTCTGAATTCTGTGAAGTGCTGTTTGTGCTTCACATGAAAAGTAAATCATCCAGAGCTGCATACCACAAAGTATTCCTAAATGTGTATGGGAATGGTCACAGAGATCCCTGAAAATGATAAACTACACGTTTGTAGTTGGCATACTAGATTTAGATTTAGTGTTTTTTTTTCAGGAAACATCAGATGTTTGAGAAAGTTTGACATTTTGGAAATATGTTTATTTGCTATCTTTCCAAGATTTAGATAAGAAGATACCATTCAAATATGTATGGTATGGTTACAGTAGTGTTAAACAAGATTGGTTCACAACAAGAGTGGTTCACAACAAAATGCAAAATTATTTCTCCAAAAGGGTCTCCAAAATGGTTTCATATTCAATCCAATTATTGCATATCAAAAGCATTTTCAGTTGACAACAGAAGTCTTTAAGTCCCACTCCTTTCTTCTGACCAGTGCCGTGCACCCCTGCAAACGCCTCCGCTATGGTGGACTGCTCGTCCAGCTCTCTGATCGCCTCCTGGTCTGAGAGCTCAGGAGCAGACTCCTACATCGCCACATTGTGGGACAGCAACGGTCAGACCACGACCTGCCAGGGCACGACCCAGGGCTCCTGCAATGTGACGGGAATCGGCTGCGGTCAGATCTACCACGTCTCTGTGGTCGCCTCTGATGGATACTGCGACAGCCCCCCCACTCCTGTGGCTGACACACCTTCAGGTAGGCCAGAGAGTCATATGATGGACCTTTACTTGAAATGAAAGACTTTGTTTTTCCCTTGGAGTAAAGGAGATTCTTTGGGATTATGAGATCCTTTTAAAATCTTAATGGATAATGTAAACATTTATTTTAGACCAGAAAACCAAGATTTAACCTTGCTAAAAACTACTACATTTAGATGAAACTCTGTGCTTTTAAACTCAATGTGCAGCTGAGTAAATGCTATTAGCTATTAGACAAGTTAGATGTTGGGGAAATTGTTGGGAAAAGTAATAAATTATGAGCAAATTAAAGTCATGACTGTCTGAACTGTCTCACCTCTCCTCTCAGTTCCCTGTAAGCCGAGACACGTCAAAGCTATGATGGACTGCGACATGCGGATTGCTTTAGTGCAGTGGTACCCAGGTGATGGAGCTTTGATGTACGTGGTCATGGCCACCTCGGCGTCAGGCCACACTGTCACCCAAGAGGCCAACACCACCCACTGTAATCTGGAGGGGCTGCTTTGCGGCCAGAGCTACTCTGTCTCTGTGAAAGCTGTGGGACAGACGTGCAGCAGCATCACTCACATGACAGGACAGCTGGTCACAGGTGAGTTTAACGGAGCTGCTTGACTGCTTGAAACACGTCTCCACTCAGTATTGTGTTTACTGTCACATCACTTCATGTCTGACCTGACAGGAGTTCAGGATGTGTTGTTTTTAGCAGTTTAACCTTTGAAGTGAAAAATGTGAATGTATCAATGAAATTGAACACATTTTTCAATGAGGCAGAAGAAGTAGGGATAACATTAAGAGTGATGATTATTTCATTTCTAAGTGGAAAATAAACATCCAACACATTTTATTCTAAGCAGTGTGTGTCTTATATTCGTAGTTTGGAATCTTAAAATGTATTTTTCTTTTAAAAAACTTAACCTAATGCTTCACTATGTTCCAGGGTACTATGAAAAAGACACAACATCCTCATGTATGCGTGTTATTGATTACTCGAGAACTGTTCCTCTACAATATACAGCAGATGTCTTACAATGACACTGATTTACTAGTTTAGTAAGAATAATTTTTTTGTATTATTGGTCCACCCTTTTATTAAAAAGTAACACCATATTAAGCCAAGAGCACATTCCCACTTGTGAATTATTCACTCACCCTACCGAAAACATGAGAAACTTGATGACAGTCTTATTTACCTGTCACCTCTGTCCTCCATCCTCTCCTCCAGAGCCATGCATCCCCGAGCACATCACCACTCAGTACAGCCTCACGATCGGCCAGGTGCAGTGGGACATGACGGCAGGTGCTGATTCCTACACAGTTGAGGGGATGACGGAGGAAGGCCTGATGGTGTCCTGCACCACCAACGACACCAACTGCGCCTTGTACAACATGCAATGCGGACAGATGTACAGCATCAACGTCATAGCAAGCAATGAAGTGTGCCAAGACGTGTCCACCTCGACTGAAGCAGTCACAATAATGACAGGTGAGAAAACGTGTCTCTGTCCATTGTAGAGATGTTTGGTTCCTAACAGCCTGAGGACTTTCTTTGATGCTGTCCACAGTCAGAGTGTCACTCCTGAGAACATGAGGGATCAGATCAGACAGCTTTATAATGATTCATCAATTATTTAATTAGAAAAATGTGTCTACACCTATTTTTATAGTTGGTCAAATGCATTTTCAAACCTTCCATTCACTCAACCTCTCAGTTTTAAAGCTGTGCTATTTATGTTTTTCTTATATGTCAGCAAGCCTAATATGTTTAATAAATTAGATTAATCAATAAGGAAAATAACAGTCACAGCCCAAAGACAGAATAAGTAGATGTAAATTTTAGTATTACTTTTCAAAGTACTGAAAATAACAATTCATTGATGATGTAGCATATTTCTGCTGTATAAAACATCTGCATCCATTTCCCACCCTTCATCCGTTTCCATTTCTTCTCTGACCTTAGAGCCTTGCCCACCCAACAACGTGCAGACCAACGTGCAGTGTCAGAGCAACATGGGAACCGTGTCATGGGAGGCCAGTTTTGGTGCGGTGGGCTACGAAGCCCGTCTCGCCGGGCGCGACGGCCACTCGCTGTCCTGCTACACCAACGAATCTTTCTGTAACATCCAAGGCCTCCACTGCGGAGTCGTCTACTACACCTCAGTCATCGCCATCGGAGAGAAGCTCAACAGCAGCGTGTCCATCTCTGTCCTGCTGGTGTCAGGTATGCCATACTCAAACACTGGCACATACTCAAACATCTGGGTGACGTGATTCATTTTCATGTGTCTTTCATTCCACAATAATGTATCACATACTTGTAGACTTCCAGAGCAAGAAATCATGTAATCAGTATTACTGGATAACTTCTACATACTTGAGTTGAAATTTATGGTAACTATGATTTGAAGCAACGTGCCTCAATGTATGAAGGTCAGTTTATCTTCTAATGTCCTGTCCTTTATGTCTCTCCATCCCCTCTGTCTGTAGCTCCCTGCGCAGCTGGAGAAGTGGCAGCTAATATGGACTGCTACAACAACACGGCCGAAGTCTCCTGGAGCTTGGCGAGGGGAGCAAACTCTTACATGGTGACAGCCGTAGGAACAGAAGGCCACCGGGCTTCATGTGAGACTGACGGGCAGCAGTGTGATTTGACGGAGCTGCAGTGTGGTCAGACGTATAAAGTCATCCTCACAACCGTCAGTGACGACTGCCAGACTGAGACACACACCAATGTCACCTTTAGCACACGTGAGTCGAGCAACATCTCATCCCAGAATAGTTGGAGTCCAGTGAAAGAGATCATCATATTGCTTGAACCGTTTGTTTGTTTCTCTTAAATGTCTTTATTCTTAACTCTGCATGTTGTGCAGAGCCCTGTAAGCCAATGCGTGTTGGAGTGGACCTGCAGTGTGGGACCAGTACAGCCAACATGTTCTGGGAGCAAAGAGAGGGAGTGGTGCTCTACGTGGCTACAGCCACCTGCAGCATGGGAAAGACTCTGCAGTGCAACTCCACCAACTCCACCTGCCACTTCTCCAACCTGTACTGTGGGGAGACCTACGAATTCTCTGTAACTGCATACAGCAACATGTGCTCCAGTGAAATCAGCAGCACTGTGTCGATTCAGACAGGTGAGGTTATTTATCTGTTCTTTACTTTTTTATTGATTACTGGTATTGTACAGATTGATTAAACATTTGGGGGCTTCCTCTTATCTGCTTTTAAGAAGCTTTATCCGTGCTAATCGGTCTAATTTATTACATTTCATTGGTTTGAAGTTTCTCCCAAACCCAGAGGGCAACAAATAAATATTATATTATAATTATAGAATCTCATATTTTCTGTGTATATTTTATTAACTCATATCTAAATATCTAAACTTTGTGCAGTTACTTTGCAATGACTCTATCCTACATTAGTATGTAAACTGTCTGTTTTATAGTGAATAATCTATGGCACACTACTATTCGACAAATATTCTGCAACTATTTTAATAACTGAGTTATTATTATGAAGTAATTGCATAGAATAACATTGCTCCAGCTTTTAAAAAGCGAATAAATGCTTGTTCTTCTACAACAGTAAACTGAATACACATAGGTTTTATGAATATGTATCATACAATACTATGACAACTTGTGACTCAATATGAGGGCACATTTTTGCAATCTTATAGAACAAATGATTCATTGATCAAAATCTTTTTAGTTCATTCAGTAATTCAGCATTCAATTCAAAGGTCCCATCTGTTCTGATATGAAATGTCACTGAGGACAGTGTCTGACGTGTGTGTCTAATCCCTCCTGTTGCAGAACCCTGCCAGCCGAGTGGCCTCACAGCCAGCGCATCGTGTAACAATGAGACGGTGGTGCTGGATTGGTCAGCGGCCGAGGGGGCATTAGTCTACGAGGTGACAGCCACAGGAGACCTTGGATACGTCACATCTTTCCAAACCAATGAGACAACAATCGAGGCTGAGTTTCCCTGCGGACAACTGTTTACCTTCACTGTAACAGCTAAAGATGATCAATGTGACAGCGCTGTGAGCATGCCTGAAGAATTCAAGACAGGTACACGCCTCAGTTACATCTTTGTCAAATGTGGGTACGTGATAGAAAGTTCACACAACAATACACCCTCTCCTCAGGTCCCTGCATTCCCGAGCACGTACAGAGCTTTACGCACTGTGAGAACAATGTGGGCTCGGTCAGCTGGGCCAAGAGCGATGGGGCGGAGTCCTACATGGCCATCGCAGTGGGGCAGGACGGCCACACCCACATGTGCACCACAAACACCACCAGCTGCACTTGGGACGATCTGCATTGTGGCGAGCTGTACACCGTTCACATCGTTGCCAATGACTACCTGTGCAGCAGCATGCCGAGCAACAGCACCTCAATACGAATGGGTAACAAGCTTTAATGTTCACCACAAGAGAGAAAGCTACGCTTGAACATCATATGAAAACCTGGAAGGTTTGAGAGGCAGTTTTCCAAACATAACAGTGAATAACAAACGGCAGAGTAAGTCATATAATGTATCACATAAAGTATCACAGATAGAACAGAAAATAAATCTGCCGTCATCATCATCATTTTTATCATCAAGTAATTTTTAAAGAATGCCAAACATTTCCTAGTTTTGAATAGATAACAGATGAACAACAGATTCATCAAGGATTCAAATAATCATTATTTTCAGCCCAAATCACAACTAAGCTGTCTTCTGTTTTAGCACCCTGTGTTCCTCAGAACTTGAAATCATCTCTGAACTGCACCATGAAGGTGAACATTTTTTTTCTCCATAGAAAATATGATGAAATAAGTATCAGTATTCTGTCTACGTTCTGTTCTATGAAGCACTTCTGTTTTGAAAGAAGTGTACAAATATTTTTTTATCACTCCTGTGTAGACTAAAATTCTACATATGCTGTGATGTGTTTCTAAGGTGGGCTCTCTGACCTGGAATGCCAGTGACACTGCAGAGTTTTATATCGTGACGGCAGAGACCAACAGCGGCCACAAAGTGCAGCTCAGCACCAACGATACCTGGACCTTCATTTCTGAGTTCCTGTGTGGCGAGGAATACTTCCTGTCTGTTCAGGCAGTAGACTCTGTGTGCACAAGCATGCCCAGTCCACCCTCAATGCTTATGTCAGGTACATGCCTTTTCCATGCACCCACTTTTTTTAAGTCACATGTTTTTCAGAATGCTCTAACTAAAGTTGACTCTGGCAGTAAAAGGTATTACAGTAAATATAAAGATGTTTGACCATTCCTAATTTAAAGTGATTTTGTACTGTGTAACTGTAAGATTATTTCGTACAAACTGTGAATGGCTGCTGCATTTTGATTATACTTTGCTTTCTGTAAAATTACTTTAGACTTTCAAACCACTTAAATCAAACTGCTGTGATAATTAGTTCTTATTTTTGTATTATTTTGTAAGGATGCAAATGTCCACAAATGGTTGATTGAGGACAAGACTAAAAACTAAACAAAACAAAAAACTAAATGAATAACTTTATTCTGCAACAGTGACATGTACATTAGATCAGCACTCTTCTTCCATAGTCAGCCTTCACTAACAGTACATAGGCTCTGTATAAAGCCTTCACCTTGTCATCCCGTTCATTCCTCTTCCTTCCTTCAGTGCCCTGCCCGCCCACCGGCGTCTCCAGCTTCATGAACTGCCTCTCCAACATTGCCGTGGTGTCGTGGACTGGCTCAGCTGGGGCAGAGTTCTACACCGCCACAGTGACGCAGGAAGACGGCCAATCACAAAGCTGCTGGTCTGACAGCGAGCAGTGTGGCATGCCCAACGTCCGCTGTGGACAGAACTACACAGTGACCGTCGTCGCCTCGAACGGGAAGTGTAACTCTGACCCCAGTCAGGCGGACACACTGCAGTCAGGTGGGACAATCATTCTTTTTAATTTCTTTAGACTTTCTCTTTGGTCCATTTTCTCAAAACGTGTGAAGAATTTTGGTCAGGAGTATAAGTGGCTTCAGTGTATTACTAAGTAAAGAAAACACATTCAGTCTAACACAACCAGACATCTGATCTTCATTTGCAAAACAAACAAGTAGAGGTCATGTCTTTAATAATATTCAAGGGTCTTTACTTAAGGTACCCATGTGAAGAGGTTTTGTTTATAAATGTGTTTTTTTATTATTGTGTTCTTGCACAAGTTATGTATTTAATCTATATACAGAAAAATGTTTTATTTTTCAGAGATAATAAAGACACACATCTTTCTTTCCTCTTCCTGCACTACCTTTGTATTTGATCTCATTTTCAGTTTTAATTTGTTCATATAAATTATTCAAACAAAAGTTTTAGTTGCAATCACAGGAAGTAGGTGTCTTGTTTTTACAGGAAGTGCAAATGGGAGTACATACCAATTGGAAAAATGGAAATGTAATATATAATAATCCACATAATTCTCTGCAAAATGGTCATTGTCGCCTTAACAGTGGTTGTCTTCCTTGCTCACCTGAACTTTTAGCTCCAGTCACTGCAGGAATTTCTAATCTAAACATCTTCAATGTCTTTCTCTAGTGCCTTGTGTTCCTGCGGATGTGGAGGTGAAGGTAGACTGCTCGTACAATCAGGCCGTCGTGTCGTGGAGCGCCAGCGAGGGGGCTCTGTCCTACAAAGTGTCAGCTCAGAGTACACAGGGACACTTGTCCCTCTGCGAGAGCACAGAGCTCACCTGCACCTTGACAAATCTGACCTGCGGCCAGTCCTACTCTGTCCAGGTGGTGGCGCAGGATGATATTTGCTCAAGTTTACCCAGTCCAACAACAAAATTCAAATCAGGTAGAACAACCAGATGGAAGTCCCCTTTTGGTGACGCAAAGTTTACATGTGAATGTGCCACTGATGTCCTTTGTCTCTTCTTCCCTCAGTTCCCTGCACACCGGTGATCGGCTCAGTGGTCCTTGACTGCTTCACCAACTCTGCCCTCTTGGACTGGAACTTCTCTGAGGGTGCCCTAAATTACATCGCGACAGCCCGGTCCCCCAGCGGCAACTTGTCCTCCTGCAGCACTAACTTCACTAACTGCGAGCTGAAGGACCTGCAGTGTGGTCAGATCTATAGTGTGATCACTGAGGCCTCAAATGGGGAGTGCAGCAGCCCTCCGAGTACCAGCCTGCAGGTGGAGTCAGGTGAGCTCTTGTACAAATAAACCTTTTGTTATTCAATTTTAATTAGTTTTATGGGGAAAGATAAATGCAGAACTGAAGAGGTGAAAGTCAAACAAGTGACTGAGGATCTCCACAGACAGAGTTTAAATACAGTTTAAGACACCAAGAGACACTGCTTAAAATGATATTGTTTTCTTTTTTCTTCACTCACTTTACCTTTCCTCCACTAGTGCCTTGTCCTCCTGAAGATGTCGTGTCCGTGCTGGACTGCTCTACCAACACAGCCCGTGTGGAGTGGCAGGCCAGCAGAGGGGCTGATCTCTACATCGTTGAAGCCCACGGCATAGAGGAGCACGAGTCTGGCTGTGAGACGAACTCCCAGTCCTGTGTTCTCCCGGACCTCATGTGTGGCTTCACCTACAACATCAGCGTAATTGCCGTGAACAGCGTGTGCAATGTCTCGCAAAGCGAGATGATACAGCTGCAAGCAGGTAAGGATGATCAAACATGTTGAGGCCTGGCAGTGTGGCAGTCATCAATGACATTTAATCAGTTTTGTATGTATGATTGTTTGAGGTATATTTATCTAAATCATCATGCATCATTCTTAATACTTCTGTCTCTGTCTGTGCAGTGCCCTGTGTGCCGCAGCAGGTGGAGGCTCGGGTGGTTTGTGAGTCTGGTGCCGTGGCAGTCTCTTGGGAGCCCAGCAAAGGGGCATCTTCTTACACTGCAGTTGCTCAGGGCAACGGTGGCTACGCGTCACTGTGTAATAGCAGCCAGACAACATGCCTGTTCGATGACTTGCTGTGCGGCCTCAACTACTCCATCACTGTCAGTGCTTCAGACGGGATGTGTAGCTCCGCTGGAAGCTCTGCTGTGGAGCTCAACACAGGTAGAGAGAACGTTCAGCGGTGAGGCGTGCTGCATGCAGTACTGCAGCTCTGTTCATACCTGACTTCATATCTGTCTGTCTGTCTGTCTGTAGTGCCGTGCGTACCATCAAAAGTAAAAGCAGAGATGGTGTGCAGTAATGACACAGGAGTCGTGTCGTGGGAAGAAGGAGAGGGTGTGTCCTCCTACCTGGTAAAAGCTTTCGGGCCTGACGGTCACAAGACCATGTGCAACAGCACCGCAAACAGCTGTCAGCTTCCCAACATGCACTGCGGCGAGCTCTACAACCTGACAGTGACTGCACAGGATGGACGGTGTGACGACAGCAAAGCCTACCTCACTCTGCAGTCAGGTGAGTGTGTGAGCTGACATTCAAAGAACTAAAAGTGAAGGTTTGGCAGATAGAATACATACTCCATGAAACATGAAATAAATGACTAAAATAAATAAATAAATAAATGAAAAGTGCAATGCTGTCAAAATCTACTATTTTCACAAGCAATATTTCTACTAGTTAAATATGACACAGTATTGAGAGATAGATTAGTAGATTAGTTAATGTGACAATAAGAATGATTTAATTAATACAGAGGTTTGTTGAACTCAGAATGATAATTTCTTTATCGGTCAGTATTATTTTCAGGCTTGTCTTTGAAGGAGCCATTTATTGTTTGATATTTCCTGACATGGACTGCATCTTACAGACTGCAGTACAAACAAACACTGACCTTTTTTATTTCATTAAAACTAATTACCATTGTCAAACAAATGTGTTGCTGTCGGGACATCTCTTGTTATGCAGCAGGAACTCTCTCATCTCTGCCCGTCTGTCCTCTCTCTCTCTCTCTCTCTCTCTCTCTCTCTCTCTCTCTCTCTCTCTCTCCCAGTGCCTTGCAAGCCGACCAACGTGAAGGCCTCCCTGCTGTGCCGCTCAAACTCCGCCGCGGTGACATGGGAGCGAGCCAGTGGAGCGCTCTCCTATCTGGCGGTGGGTCTTACAAAAGACGGAAGCCACCGGGCTGAATGTAACAACACCATGACCTTCTGTGACCTGAGCGACTTGCAGTGTGGACAGACCTACAATGTGAGCGTGTTCGGCCAGGACGAGTCATGTTCCAGCATGGAGAGCGACATGGCTCACATGCGCACAGGTACTGAAAGATGGGGGGGCCAAAAAGGAACTCCTTATAGAGGATTTTGTGACTTTCTATAAATAATGATGACAGTATTGTTTATTTATTATTTGCTATAATCAGGTGCTTCCAAATGTGCTTTTCAAGTGTAAACTTAGAAATCAACCTGCTCCTCTCTGCATCTACCCTCCCTTTCTCCCCCTCAGCCCCCTGTGCTCCTCAAGATGTGACGGTTCATGCACAGTGTGCTGATGGCGCCATGACCGTATCCTGGTCCCCCAACCCGGACGCTCAGTATTTCCACGTTGCGGCAGTGAGCAACACTGGGGCGAGGCTCTACTGCAACTCCAGTGGCACTGCCTGCACCATAAATCACCTCCCATGTGGACAAAGCTACAACGTTACTGTGCTGTCTGTAAGAGACGACTGTGAGAGTCAGCCCAGCGCCGTGGTAGAGACGTCCTCAGGTAAAGCCTTCATACATGTGTCCTACGTGTTCACCCCAATGTGTGCCTGTCTTATGTATACAGAGAGCTGTACATGCAGTGTATGTCTCCACCTTATATAATATATTGCACCAATATTAGCATGGGGATTTAAGGCACTCCATAAGGGGGATCACATGAAAGCTCAGTAGGAAAGCGCTTTTATTCTGAAATTTAGATTGTTGCAATATAGCACCCAAACATCCTTTATGTATTTAAGATTCACATCTAAAAATGATTTCTACATTGCACAGCCTACATGCTTATTCCTTCCCGTTTCCCCATCCACAGCTCCTTGTGTGCCCAGAAACACAAATGGCCACCTGGACTGTGTGTCAAACTCGGCCTGGGTGACGTGGGACGCCTCAGAGGGCGCCAGCAGCTACTTCGTGCTGGCCCAAGGGCAAGGCCACAACTCCAGCTGCACCACCACCTCCTCCCCCTGCAAAGTCCCGGACCTGAAATGTGGGACGCTTTACACCTTCCACGTCACTGCTGTCAACAAGCATTGCCGCAGCAATCAAACTACCACCTTCAAGCTGGAGACAGGTATTCGACTAGAATCTGTATGAATGGCTCATTTTAATGCACAACAAAACCCTAAATGTCACCTGTATGGTTTAGGTAAGCCGTTTACAGCCTTTGTGGCTTGTGATGCCTTAAGATGAATGAAGAGATTATGGTTTGTTCATTAAAAATGGATGATGGGTAACCAAAGTACGATAGGAGTATGAGATCAGAATAGTTTATGGATAAATGTTAAAAAGCACAGAGTGACGCATTTTAACAAATTGGTCTATCAGAAATACTAAGCAGAAATAATTAAATGAGAAGGACACAGTGTTTAAATATTTTTAGCATTTCTATTTTTTTTATACATATACGTTCTGTCCTGTAGGTCCTTGTGCTCTAACATCCATTAGCGCAGTGACACAATGCAACAGCGACACGATCCTGGTGGAGTGGGAGCTGACGCAAGACACACCCCTCTATCTGGTGACGGCGGAGGGCCACGACCAAACCCTCATTTCTTGCAACAGCTCCTCCAATTCTTGTGAACTCCATGATATCCGCTGTGGCATGCATTATAGCATCATTGTGTCAGCCTCTTCTGATAAGTGCAGCAGCCTCAGGAGCCCGCCAAAGAAGATTAAAACAGGTATTTTCAGCTTGATACAAGTCACTACACTGATTCAGTACAGTAGATCACAACCTTATAAAAAGAGCAAGAGGGAATCAATTCATGTTGAATGTGCCTAATACAAAGTGTATTATATCTGGAACATACTTCATGAGCAGTAACAGCAGCTTATACATTTCCCTACACCTTCTCAGTGGAATATAATTGATGCCATGCCTGTAAATTAATTACTTTTTTAAATAAAACAATTACAAAGAATCTATATATTAAATAAATTCCAGTATCGATTTAATTACTATTCTACAAGAAACATTTTCTATTTCCCAAACCTAGAACAAACTCAGTCCAATGTACAGGCACATATTATGGAGTTCCCTCTCTAGAAGCATCACTAATGCGTATCTTCTGTCTAGTTTTAAGACTTAAATGACATTTACTGACTTTGGATTAGTCAGTTAAACAAATGCTGGCTATAATGGCTCAGTATTACCTGGTGTGGAACCCAAAAGCAGGACTCAAAGAGAGGTCGGTTAAGTGGAAAGTTAAGACCCAAACAATTAAAGAAGATAGGGCAAACTTATCTAGTTAGAGACCAGGCAGAAATAGCCCATTTAGGTAAAACACATCAGGTGATGTAGAATTGTGTGAATGGGCTGGAATATATAATGTAAGACTAAACTCTGAAGTGGGAAAAGGAGTGCAGGTGAGTGGAGGAGGTCAGGTGATGAGAAATGGGTACACAAGATCTTATTTTGTGTAACTCTGAACTCTGTCCTGTCAATATGAAAGAAATTCCAACTGGACAACTGTAGACATATTTAAGTTTTTTCTGTCCTCTTTAGCACCCTGTACCCCAGACAATGTGACTGTGGTACCTTCATGTGAGAACAATGGAGCCACGGTGACCTGGGGACACTCCCTTCTGGCTTCATCCTACCTACTGACCGCCACAGGAAAGGATGGACACGTTGCGAGCTGCGACACCTCGGTGAACAACTGCACTCTGGCTGAGCTGCACTGCGGGCAGCCGTACAGCTTAAGCATCACCGCCAGTGGAGGAAACTGTACCAGCGAGCCCAGCACTTTGTCCTTCAGAACAGGTGGAGACATGAGAAGACACTTTAGACTGTGCAGCTTATTCAGCCTGTTAATCAAGTGATTAACAGATTTAAATTTTTCTGGTGTCTGTTATTTTTTCTTTTGTCTTAGGAGTGTAGTGATTTGATCAGAAATTAAATACAACACCATTTTTTGTTTAGTGTGTATGTTGGCATATCAGTGGTCTGGATGACAAAATCTAGAGTTGAAACCGTGATTTAATGAATCGGCTACTTGTGTAAACAAAACTTAATTGTGATGTTCAGTTAGCCTTTTTTCAGCAATGTGCTGTTTCCAAACTCTCAGACATGGAAATTTTCTGAGGCTTTTTTAGGTTTTGGGCAGCAAAATGGGCATTTTTTCATGTTGTATAGACTTTATAAATAATCAATTAATTGATTTTTGATAGTATCAAAATAACCTCTAGCAAGATACTGTAATAGTCATTAATTTCATGCTATAATTCATTGATAATAAGTTGGGTAAGTACACTTACCCATCTTTCTGTCTTCTGTCATTCCTTTATATAAAAACCCATAAAGAGGAGTTACCATTATCACTAAAAATGTAGAATTGTCAGGTCAGCCTCCTAGTTGAACATCTGACAGTCCTTTTCTCTCTGACCTTGCAGTGCCTTGTGAGCCCTCCGGTCTCGCAGTGGATATCAATTGTGAGACCAACTCTGCCGTCCTGTCTTGGAATGCCAGTGAGGGTGCCGTGGAGTATTTTGGTTGCGTCCAACCTATGGATGGAAACACACTCTACTGTGACAGCACCGTCACCTCCTGCATCATTGAAGGCCTGGATTGTGGCCACACTTACAATTTCTCTGTTGAAGCCTCTGATGGCGTCTGCAACAGCTCGTTCAGTGCACGTCTGCAGAAGGGAGCAGGTAAATATAACAGCATTCATATATGTTGTCTTGTTTTCAGGAATAATACAATAATCAGGTTGAAAAATAATTCTCTCACCTTTAGTTTAATATCTGTGATGTGGTACAGGTTATGTAGAGGTGAGGACTGTAAAAGAACTAGATTTTGCATGCACATTGTTAGTACACTACATCTGAAGAACAAAAGAAGACATGTTAAATGGAGAAACTCCACTGGTAAAATCTCTCTCCTTCTCAGTTCCATGTGCTCCAACTACTGTGAGCGTCCGAATGCAGAAGATAGGCTGGACTCACTGGGCCATGACGTCATGGGACAGCGTCAATTGTTCTTATGTGGAGTACCTTGCAGAGATAACCGGTCGAATCAACAACAACCCACAGGCTCTTATGGAGGTCTCCTCTTACTGGCTGCCCTATACATTCTTTGAGTTTCCAATGCCGTGCAGCACAGCTTACAACCTCACTGTGCGCTCCAGAAACTCAGCCGGCGAAGGCAAGCTGTCCCATCCCTTCACTGGAGTCACAGGTAACTTTACTGATAAATTGTATTTACATTAATAAACACTTAGAATCTTAATATAGCTGCCTACAACCACATGTGTGTTATTCACTCACACAAACAACCCCCGGCCCTTCTCATAACAGCATTTTCACCGTTTCTTTCCCAGTTCCCTGTGCTCCACAGAATGTGAGATACACAGGAAACACACAATCTGCGGTGCTTTCCTGGAATGCTTCAGTGTTTGCCACGCGGTACACCGTCTACAATGTGTCAGGGGCAAGCCGCGTCATGCTGTGTAACACCACCGGGCTCTCCTGCCAGCTGACCAACTTCAACCCCGCCACCACTGAAGTGACAGCCAGCAATGCAGAGGGAGAGAGCAACGCTAACAGAGATATTACAGGTCAGACAGGTCAAGAAGATCTGCAGCACTACACAGCACACACAGACAATAACCTTGGTGCCTGTTGTTTTAGTTCACTGTTTATAGCTCTCTATAGTTCCTCAATGTGCAATACAAGATTCAAGATTCCTTTATTTGGGAAATTTAATACATGGTTGTTGACTTGTGTGCTTTCACACCTGACCTGTTCAAACAAAACCCTCGTGTGTTCTTCTGTTTGGTTCAGTGATCCCCTTATCTTTTCCTGAAAATGTTTTGGCAATAAATATGATACAGTTCAGTTACAGTATCAAAAACTAAAGAATTTTTCCTTATGGCCTCTTTGTGACAGGAGATACGCACACTTAATCTAATACTGGTGACACAGGATGACAGTCACCAAAACTGTCCAGTCAGAATCATGTTAGCAACAATATCACACTGAATCACAGTGAACCATCATCAGCGTAATACAGCAGAGCTCACAGAAAATTATGGACTGGTATTAGCTAGTTAAAGTCTACAATATTCTCACAGCTGCCATTTTAAAAATGACTTTCTGATGTGTAATATTGTGTAATTTCTTGTCTTCTTCAGGTCCAGTAGGAGCTCGCAGAAGAAGAAATTTATGGGCCACTCAAGTCTATGCCCATTTAGATGAAGGTAAGTGTAACACTTTGCATACTTCAGAGATAGATAGATAGATAGATAGATAGATAGATAGATAGATAGATAGATAGATAGATAGATAGATAGATAGATAG
>JBAJHX010000106.1:5812252-5838786 GCA_037176925.1 Amniataba percoides
ACCATTTTAAGGCTTCAGCTGTGAAGCATATATCTTACCCATGTCAGGAAAGAAGTATCTTCACTTTTGGTAATACAACTGAGCCTTGTGCTTGACTTCTTCCTTTTGTGTACGTAGTGCTATTTATTCTCGCACCACATGGTCTGTGACCTTCGTACTTTTCACAAGCTTTTCATAGTCACAATGTGTAAATAAAGCACTGCTCAAATATATGTGGTGACAATATATCGGTGTGGTGTTTAAGGCACCCCCCCCAAAATGGCCAAATATCAATAAATGCTGGTTTAAGCGAGAATATACGTACATTTGAATTTGAGTGAACTGACCCTTTAACCAAGTAGTTTTTATTATTTCAAATAAAAGGCGCACAAACACGTGTGTTTTCAGTCATTCTGACTCATTACACAGATAAGTGTTGATCTCTGGTCAGGACGGGTTTGAGTGGAGCTACTGAGTGACGCAAATAAATAAAAGTCTAATTTGTTTCACCTTTACAGGTGCCACCACAGAGACTCTGAGAGGAGTTTGAAGGAGGTAAAATAAGTGAATAAGTTCATGTAAGTTTTGCATGAATGAGATAAAGTTTTTGTCAGATATTTTAATAATAACAGAGACACCAGCTCTCCTCACTGTAGGGGTCAAGCATCACAGCCTGTACTAATATCTTACTGTGTACCTAGCAAACACCCACGCACTTATGGAGAACATGGTGAGGGATGACTCGTCTGAGCATATCACTTTTTTCCACTTCTCTGTAGGCCAGTGCCTGGTTGTTTTTACACCACTGAACATGAGTGACTTGAATGAGCAGTTTATTCACTGCGACCCACCTTTGACCTCTCTGTGTGGTTGTCAACAGACTGTTGCTGACTTATGGCTGACAGTCTGATCGCTTCCTGGATTGACTTGATTCTCAGTCACCTGAGGAAGAGTTGCTTTTTGTTTTACTTCACATATCACACTAATGCGTGAGCGTCACTCTCAGTATACGTGAGCGGTCAGCCATCATGTCTGACCCTGTTTACTGATGTCCTGCCACAAATGTAAATGCAGACGTCATTTGAGTACCTGTTTCTTTTGACATGTAAGCCAGTTGAGCAGTCTTTGCAAGTGAAGCAATGAATACTCTTTAAAAGCCACTTAGATAATTTCCTCTTACTGTCTTGATACAAAATCGGTCAGCCTTCCATAATTACTGATTGTAGTGTCTGCTTCACTCGCCAGCTCACCCTCTCTTTGAGCGCCAAGCTTGACATTATATGACAAACTTCCTGTCCCCTTTTTCATCACAGCAAGAGTGGTGGTCTGGATGGTCCACAAGTAAGTTAAAAAGGCTTAAGAAACACTTAAAAATAAACAGAATTCAACACTAGCAGTCAGTGTTTGTTGTCCACTTAATTAGATGCTGACCCATGATTTTGTAACCTTTCAAACCCAGTGTTGTTAAGTGAAATGCAAAACAGCTCGTATTGTTTTGGGGAAACAACTTGTTTTGATGAGGAAAACTGCACAATGTGTTTACATGAAAAGATGTTTTCTTCACACCTTTGATTGGAGCCATGCCCCTGATGTTTGAGACATCATTAATTATCAGGAAGGTGTGAACCAGCTGCCCTGCGATATGCCCATTACCTGCAGATTAATGATGTGCTGTCACAGCCGTGTCGCTGTGAAGCTGTGGGGCGAAACGTGAGCGAATGCACAGCACAATGTTTGAGTCAACACGCTGATCTTTATCATGTTCATCGTCTTACAGTAGTTAAGAGGTGAACACAGAGTACTAAAGTTGACAAGATTAGTGGATTTATCAGAGTCACTAAACAGAAATATAACCTGAATTTATTTTGATAATAATCCCTGAGCCCTAGATTCTCAGTTATGAGAGCTTTCCTTTGTCATGTGTGATAATAAACTGAAATATTTTCCAACAATCAAATGATTGATAGCAAATAAACAGAATAATAAACACAGTCTTCATGGCACCAGAGGAAAAGTTGGTGGATCATCACCAATATACTGAAGTCAGCTGCATGGAAGGACCAGAGACTAAAATAAGTGTTAAAATTAAAAGTATCCTGATTATGCAGAATCATTGTTACAGCGGCTAATAATCATGTGTGTTGACTTTAATGCTGCAGGGGCTGATTTTAGTGACTTTATATGTCGAGCTGACTCTTTAACATTACAATAAAATGTATTAGTTAATCAGGTTTCTCTTAGTGATTTGGATGTGCAAACTAACCAGGAGCTGTCAAATAGATTTAGGGGAGTAAAATATAAAGTATAATCAGTGAATTAAAGTACAAATACTGATTACTTGTCCAACAATATCTCAGTACAGTGGACTATTTGTTGGCTGTAAGTTACTTTCCACCAGTGGTCTAGAGCAAAATGGCGCAAAGACCAATAGAAAAAATATTTTAAATGTCTTTTTTTGTCAGTGGGTCTTTACCCGTTCATGTCCGTATATAAGTTTGGTCGTGAAATAAATAATAATAAATGATCAAATTAAAACACCGCGCTGACGCTCAATAACAACAGCGCCCCCTGCGGTCGGCCGAGCTACAGCTGTTAGCTTAACTACACCTCCAAGATGGACCCGATGTTTAATCCGCCGCTTCACAGGCAGAGACATCAATTCGTGATCGATTTTGTCAAGAGGAACAAACCCCAAACGGTAGCTACTGCCTTTTGTTGAACAGGTTTATTAATTTAGCTTTAAAACACAAAGTTTTCTTTGCAAACGCTCATTGTGGGTCACTGCTAGCTAACCGCGGTGGCTAACTGCAGAGCTAACCTTAACACCTGAATCAAGTTATTTGTATGTTTTTTTTTTATTAGTTATTATATTCACATCGTGTGTTGCTGTGACATATTTAGCATTAGTTTGTAGTATCCCAGCTGTGTGTTACCCACAGGTGGTGGACCTGGGCTGCAGTGAGTGCAGACTCCTCAAACAGCTCAAGTTTCACCGTGACATTGAGCTGCTGGTCGGAGTGGACATCGACGGAGCCAAAGTTAAAAAACGGATGTGTGTGTCGGTATATCTCTTTAAAAAACACAAACTCCGGCTAGACACTTCATCTGTGGGCACATGGTTGAAGTTTGATCGATTTCTTTCAGGTAGCAGTACATAGCATGTAAATAAAAAGGTATGTCAGACATTGGCTGGTTGTGGCTCGTAGTTTTGATTTTAAATTTATCTAATTTATTGAAGTTATTTTCAAATTTCTGACCAGTTTAATATAAATGCATACAACAGGTCAAACATAAAACAGGCACACAGTCCATCAGACAACTCTTCAGGATAATTAAAGCTTCATCCTTTTAGTGTTTAGAAATCTTTGTTATCAATCATCTTTGAACAGTTTGGTCTGTAAAACAATAACACAATCTTATTATATCAATATGTAAAAGTTAGATGACTAATACAGTGTTACCATCCGGCCTTTTCTCTTAAATGTGTGAGAAAACAAACATTTTAGGTCCATTTTCAGATGATGTAGCGATTACTGTGCTAAGCATTAAAGTTAATAATCAAGAGTGAAAATATTTCTGACCCTTTTCAACATTTTCTCCACCTTTTCAGTGGATATGAAGTTTTAAAAAAAAGGAATAAGTGCTGATCAAAGCATCACAAGTGTCTAAATCGTGATGTGCATTTAGTTGTGATATCTAATAGTGTGTGGGCTGATGACACTCTGCTTGTATTTTCCTTCAGGTATGAATTAGCACCGATATCGACTGACTACCTGCAGCCGAGTTATGATCAGCTGCGCATTGAGCTTTACCAGGGCTCAGTTACACAAAGAGATGCCCGCCTCCGAGGATTTCATCTGGTGACCAGTATAGAGCTGTAAGGGCCAACGTCTTCAAGTTTTCATGCTTCGTCTGTCTGTCTGTCTGTCTGTGTAGTCATCTTTCTGTTCCTCTGTGTCCTTGTGTGCTGTTTTTCATCACTCTGTTTCCTCTTTGTCTGTCTGCAGCATAGAGCACCTCACTCCTGCTGATGTGGAGCGCTTCTCCGAGGTGGTGTTCGGCTACATGACCCCATTGGCGGTTATTATTAGCACCCCAAACTCCGAGTTCAACCCTCATCTACCTGGACTGAGAGGATTCAGGCACAGTGACCACAAGTTTGAGTGGACCAGAGCAGAGTTCAAATCCTGGTACGCTGTTTTTATGGATCCATGTTCGTGTGTGTGGTGGAAAGTGTGAAGTTGAGGGTGTCTGTGTAGGTGGTGGTGATAGGGCTGCTGCTTTTTTATAGAGAATCTAAAACTTGTCAACATTACATCCCTCCTCAGGGCTCTAAAGGTGTGTTTGGACTACGGCTATCAGGTGGAGTTCACCGGTGTTGGGGAGGCGCCTCCAGGCCTACAGGAGAGTGTCGGCTTCTGCTCCCAGATTGCTGTGTTTCACCGGCTCGGGGGGAGAGACGGCTTTAACGTGTTGTTTGGTGATGATGCTGAGGATATTTGTTCATACACACTGGTAAATCAACTTTTTTATAAGAGAGCTGTAAAAGGGACTTTGAGTAATCTACTCCCTTTGTCAGCCTCTGCTGGTGACCTGTAGCATCTACAATGTTTCTACACTTTGTATTTCTCAAAGCCTGAGGCTCACACACTCCTACTGCCCCCTTAAAAATGAAATTATCATAAGTCAAATAAAATCTCAGTTAGTAAACTACATGTTGTTTAAAATTAGATCTGCATCCAACAGACTGTGAAACTTTGAGTACCAAGTTATGAAACAGTTACTGGCAAGAATAAAAAATGAAAACCAGGTGTTTCTACACATATCAGGCTCTTCAGATCTGTTTTAATCCCAGTTTAATGTGGGGCAGTGCAGCTCTCACTCTGAGGTTCTTCAATGATTTTGATTTCTGTTGTAATCTTGTATTGTGATTTGTGTTATATTCCAGCTGTATAGTATCAACTACCCCAGCCTGCGAGACAACAACATCCTGCGGCGGGTACTGGTGAGCGAGGTGTTGTATTGTGCAGAAAAGCTGAAGAGAAGATGGATGGAGAAGTCTGATGAGAGGGGTGACACTTACACTCTGTGCCAGGCTGAGGGAGAAGAGCTGGAATGTCTCGGAGCATCAGAACGACACACGGGAATGGC
Source organism: Amniataba percoides (assembly GCA_037176925.1). Lineage (NCBI taxonomy): Eukaryota > Metazoa > Chordata > Actinopteri > Centrarchiformes > Terapontidae > Amniataba > Amniataba percoides. The sequence goes on from JBAJHX010000106.1 coordinate 5,817,383, forward strand.
AGAGAAGACAGGTGAGCTTCCTGACAGTTCAGATTCCTCGAAGGTTTTGCCTATAAAAAGCAATCAGAAAATGATTTAAAGGTCAGTAAGGTTGTTTTTCCTTTGTTATGTTTTCTGTGTATCATATGATTGTGTAAGATATTATTTTGTTTGTAACATGTTCTTGGCTAGTGAGCCAAGTAAAATGCTTACAGTATGTCTCTCTTTTTAAAAAACATGGCTTACAGCAGCAGATGAAGCAGAGATAAAAAATGCACTTGAGCAGTGTGGCAGAAGAGTGTCAGAGAATCAGAAAAGACAGAAAGAAGAAGTGTTTTTGGCCAACGACCAAGGACAACCACAGTATTGCAAACTATGCAGGTATGTTTCCTTGAGACAGATGAAGAGGAGCAGTTTGGCCTGCAGGCCTCGTTTCGGTGTCATCTGTACTTTTGAGAGGCTGTGAAGATTCTGCTGCTCCTACTCTACAGTTGTCTTGTTACATTTCATGCCCTACCATGTCTCCAACTTTGCACTGTGCCACTGTAAACCAAAAAAAAAAAACTCAATAAGCAATCACTTGGGCAAATTTCAAGGTTGAATTGAGTAATTTCCAAGCTAAAAGGAAAAAATGGCATCACAGCCATGATAAGTTGCTTCCTATTGTGACATCATCTTTTGGTCTGTGCTGGTAGGTGTGTGTCTGTACCTCTGGCTGTGCTGTGGTCCTGCTGTCCCAAAGTCAGTGCCCTGAGTGGAAGTCTCAGTAACCTCAGACATCATCTGATGGAAGACCCCAACGTTAAACTGAGCCAGGATCATTCTGCTGTGCTTGTTAAAGATCAAGAACACGGTACTGTCTTTTGATCAACATCTGCTATATTTGTGAAATGTAAAACTGTAGAACTCAAAGTGGTATCGTATCGATGCCTTGCTAAGGCAAAACCACAAGCAAGACCCGCTGTATCAAAGGGGTGATGGAGATGTGTCACTAGTTTTTAACATGACATGCTATTCAATCTGCTAAAGCAGGGCTTTAGTCTCTGTTTAAATGAACTGAAGAAAGCGTACTGAAGCTGTGGAAAATGCCAATAATAGCAGCACTAACATCTCTAACACTGTTTCCTCACCATCTTTGATTTATTCCTTCCAATACATTATCAAATGTTGCCCAGCAGATGTCACCATTTTGTCTGTGCCCAGTGCTTCATAACATTGAGCCATTTTCTGCACAGTGGCTTCATAGTCGTTCAGAGTTTAGTTGTGTCAGCCGCTAGCTGGAGCAAACATGGGTAATTTGCCACCACATGGACCAGTCATAGTTGTTGCAGCCTGTGCCACCATGATTTGTAGTTACAATTGCAACTCAGTAGTTATAGTCTGGGGATGTGCACGTCAGGATAGTGTACACCTGTAGTAGAAGATCTATGTAGACAGCACACACTTCAGCACAGAAGTATAAATCAGGGTAGTTAGTCTCACCACTCTAAACAATTCATGAACACAACACGTCTGAATACTTCTGTTTTTAGATCCTGAGGAAGAGGAGGAGGAGGAACATAATGATTTGGAGGACAGTGGGTATGAAGAGGCCAGGCAGTGTTCCCACAGTGCCGAGCAAGTGGAAGACTGGGAGGCCAATGTTTGATCTGGAAGATATAGCTTTGTTTGTCGGGACAAGTAGGTAACTTGTTCAAATTTTCAGAGGGAAGTCATGAGTGATCACATGGTTTCCTTTGGTTGTTGCTGGACAGTACAAGTTGTTCTAACAAATCCAAGCTGCACTGTGGAAACTTTGGATTTGTTGTATGGCGTCTTGCAAGTTTATGTTTAGAGTTTGAATCAATAAAACTCTTAAGTGTGAGAAATTGTGATTTCTGTGAAATACATAATACTACACAGGCTGAAGGTTTTAACAATTTTATTCAACAGTGCAAGGTACACATTTGAAGCATCCAGTACACTTGTTACGGAAGCAAATGTTGATCAAAAGAACAAGTCTGTAACAGAAAACATTGGACAGTGTCAGAAGAGCGCAGAACATCATTTTACAGGAGAATACATTTTACATTTTTATATAGACAACAGCTTCACAGAAGAGAAGAAACCATGTTTGTAACAACATGTTGTACCAAGATGAACATACCTGTGTCACACAGGTAAAACAAATGACCCCCCCCCCAAAAACAAAAAACACATAAAAGATAATAGTTGATATTCGGTAGCCATAAATCATACACTCAACTGTCTTAATTATGTAGTGAGAACACTTTTTCCCCATAAACAATAAAATACTTAGCAAAAATATGGCACAGTATCAGCAATCAAAGATTCAAAAACAGAGACGACGCTCACATATAGATGTCATTTTCAACACGGGACATTGAAACCATGCCCAAAACAAAAACACAAAATGAGAACGCTGACTTACAGTTACATCGAACACAGCTTTTAACATGGAGTAATGAGAACAAAATGACTTCCTACATGCTAACTAGGCAAGCAAAACTGTTCCTTCAATGTGGAAATATTCCGAGTTAAAAGATGGCACAATATCAAATCAGGAAAAACATGAAGTCGTGTTAGGTTCTGCAAGCTGATGTAAGGACATTTTAATCATGCAGAACATACGAACATAAAAACGGACAACACTGACGTATAGTTAAAACACCATACACTGATTGAGGCTTGTGCAGATACTGATAACATGTAAATAGTTTATCTAGAAGAGGAAGTATCTCACCTCCACTATGGCTTATGATGGGAGACAGAAGGTTACAGATACTGTACAGTCTGTTTTCACGAGTAATAATATGTCTAATGTTCTCCTTATGCATAGGCCTGTCAGTTCCCAGGTAATAACAGTGTGTCGTGTACTTCGGCTAAGTGACCAATAAACTGAATTGAATATGCACTTAATCTCCTGTTAGGCTAGCAATGCAATAGGCAACATGCGTAACACTTACCAGGAGTTTTAAACATTGTTGTCAGATTAGATTTGTTTGTAGCGCTAATTGATCGTGTATTGATTGCGTTAGTTATTAGACTGGATATAAGATTGATTGTAACAACTGATAAGACGTTAGGAGATGAACACAGACACATAAAACTATTACTGTGGGTCTTTTCTAAACAGGTGCTGTTGAGTATTTTCTTCATGGCAGTGGATTACTTAACTAGTCCTTCACTGTACAATGCTAAAATGAAACACTACTGTATGCATCGGTTGCACATTGATAAAACTGTTGGTACATCCCAGGATCTTCCATTTGTTCGCCCATGTGAGCTTCCTGGTCAACAGGCAGGCTCACAGACATGTAGTAGAGTTGCAAAGCGTAGGTATACAATAGGTACGTAGCTGAACGGCAGGAATTAGATATATACTCTATAGTGATATCCATCATAGAAGGCCCTATATTATACTCAGTGCTGTATGTGCTGCCCTACAAGAGGCAAAGAGCAGTAACCTACAGAAACAGAATTAAATCACAGTAATTCATTTTGACATTTTCCTTTTAAACTAGTTTAAAAAACAATCTTTTTAGGTTTACACTTTATAGATTTCATTAATTAAATTAATCTTTTTTTTTGGTGTGGGGCAACACAAAGCCTGACTGCAGTATCTATGCAGCCAGAGCACAGTTGATGTGGTTTGGATTAGTCTGAACAGAAATTATCATTTCTACAGCATTAATGTTTGATAATATAGTGAAGCACATGTCAAAAAGTTAGATTTGTGTGTTGTTACTGCTGTTTGCCTTTGTAGGCCAGTTTAGTTTGTTCTGCAGGGTTTTTTAATCCTCAGCAGTGTCTAAGAGTACAAGTAAGCAATCACATTCTGCCACTTTCTCTTTGTTACACAGCATTTCTTACTAAGAGATCATGTCACATCCATCCACTCATCCAAAACAACAGGATAACTGTTACTACTATTAAAAGTGGTCTTACCACATATCCCACACACACACACACACACACACACACACACACGTCAACGTCCAACAGCTCAAGTCTGATGCCTCGTCTTTGTATTAAAACATTCTCACCTTCAAAACACCAACAGTTGCCAACAACTACAGCTTTTAGCAGCTTTATGGCAAATATTAAATTGAACATCCTATTTGAAAACAAACAGAGACAAAAGGAATGTATTGAAAACGCCTCACACATCTCCTCAGCGTGGATTTCAGTTCGCTCAGATGACACACACAGTCTGTCCTGGTGTCTTCCATTAAAGAGATTTTTTTTTTCCAGTTAACGGTTGAAAAATCGAGCAGACTGGATGACTTACCTCAGTCTAATCCACACCTGTGGACAATGTTTCACTTTGTTATTCACATCTGTATGTTTACGCTCTACTCCTTGTTTTTAAATCAATCGGGGAGCTACAGTGTTGTGTAGGAGAGAAGACCACAGGAGGGCACTGTTGTAGCGTCACCTGCTCAGAGTGATCAGGTCAGATGCCGTGCTGATCAGATCGTGTGTGTGCGCTGTAGGAATGCAGATTGAATGGACACAGCGTTGTATTCAGTGTTTTTTTTGTTTGTTTTATGCTAGCAGTGTCAGTTGACCTCTGAGAGGCTGCAGATCTAACGTTTTATCACCACCTGCTCGTAAGCTCCAGCACCAACCCTGGGATGAAAACAAAAAGACCAAATAAGAGACTGAAAATATCAGTGATATAATAAGAATAATATCTGGCTCACATATCACACAGCAGAGTTGATGTGCAGTATAATACTACTTAAATACAGAGCAGTTATTGATACCCAGTAAAAAGTTGCTGCAGAAGTGCTGTATGCATGTTAAATGATGTTTTAACCCTTCACTAGGCCCTGCAGTGGGTGTTGCGAGTTTACGGAGTCCCTAAAAAAAGGTGACACCATTTTCTTGCATTGACCTAACTTACCTTTTAAGCTGCCTTTAAATCCTACCCTCGCCACAGTAAGGAGGAGGTGACCTGCTGCATGACCGGCCTACATATCTGCATGCTGTCTATTCTGGTTAAACTACAGTGGCTGGCTCATCTGGCTTGATACACAATTTCATTTGAATGTAGACCACTTTAATGTCTAACCATCAATGTACAAGTGATTTCACTGGTCTTCCTTTCTTAAATGAGGCACTGCACGTTTATTATAGATGTAAGTACGTGCAGGAAACATTGCCTGCAACACATTAGCCCAAAACGTTTGCAGAGGAAAAGAATTGCACAACCTGTTTTATGTTAAATGTACTAACAAAGTACAGCTGATGTTAATCAGTGATAATGTTATTTTTGGAGACTTCATGATGGCGCCAGATGAATTAAGAGATCACTGAAATGATCACAATTCAACCTGAGGAGGGCATTTATTTGAAAACCAAAAATATCAAGCTCAGGGGCGAAACCAAAGGAAAACGTTTTGACAAAATATTATCCAGTAGTTGTTGTGTTAGTCTAAACCAAAGTGGTTTACTTGATATTATCCCAAAAGCTATGCTGCAATAAAAGCTAGAAATGTAAAATAAACATTCACCCATACCGCAGTTATCGTGTGCTCTTTTCCAGAGGAAGTTGGAAGCTCTAAAATTGGCTGAACCTTATTTTGCCTCCTATATCTACATCATTTAACATCACTTCAGTTCACGCCACGCTCACCTGGTGGGAAGGTGATGGCTTCCAAGAGCTGTACTCCCCCCGGGCCCAACGAACAGACGCAAGCCTTCCTCTGAAACAGACACAGTCGTAGTAACATTGGGTCAGTCCAGAGCGCACACACATCCTCCTGTATAATTCTTGTCATGAGGAGCAGCCAGTTGCTAGGCAATCTAAAAATAATCATGTATTGACAGCAGCTTTCTTTTCCTAGCTTTGAGCTGGATGAGACCTTGGAAAGAAAAACAATGCCCCACTCCTCAAAGCACACAGAGCGACTCGCGGGGTAAGACAATACAGTCTATCATGTTATGCAAAGAGGCAATATATTTAGCCCAATAGTGCACAGTACTAAATACAAACTAAATGGTATCTTAAGGGTAATTGTTGAAGGGAAAACTGTCATTTGTTTCACTAGGTGATTGAAAATTAGAAGATACATTTTTCAGCACATCAAAAGATTTTCTATAAAATCTTCTGAAATGCTGCTCAGACATTTAATTCACAGAACAATTCATAAATTAGTCAAGAAGAAACATGTAAAAATATGTAAATGAACAATGAAAACAATAGATGCAGCCAAAAAATGGTGCAATGAATATACATTTAATTCTAGATTATGAAAATATTGTTGCACATTATATTGTTGCACATTATACTACAAAATAGGAAGAAGGGAACATGCACAGCAATGACGCCCAAAGAATTAAAACCTGCAGGTGTGCTGATCATGTTACTGCACAGAGGACAGCCAGCTAAGTTTCCTACCTTCAGCACTCGAATCCAGTAGGCTGGGTGTAAAGTCTTGACTCTGGAGAATCTTTTCCACAACATCGTCAGCATCCACCCGCGTGTCGTCCATCCTCTTCAGCTGAGACTCCATGGAGTCCTGCTTCACTGGGTGTCTATGGCGAAGGATATACCAGAGTCATTTTTTTAACCTGTTTGACCACTAATGGTTTCCACCACAAACTGAAAATGCTTTTTGTTTCATTTGGAGCTAAGCAGGGATGTGGTCAACCAGTGAGCCGACGGACTTCGTGCAAACCTGTTGTAGCCGCAAAGCCTGTTTTTAGTTGACTCATTGTCACCCAACATGTTTTTTTAAGCAGTTGCACAAATTTGCTGTTAACACAGCAGTTCAACTGCAAGCATCTGTAATGTTGCTTCCTGCGCTACAGGTTTACTGAAAAGCTTTTTGTTTTTGTACACATCTTCTGAAAAAGGTCAAAATGTTTGAAGGAACAATTTAACATTTTGCAAAATATGCTGAGTCAATTTCTTGCCAAGAGTTGGAAAAGAAGATCATCAGCTAAGGATTACATTAGCTTTGCACACAGCTAGTCTGTATTAGTCTGAAGGTAACATAATCTTCTTACCAGCATGTCTAAAATGCACAGATTAACTAAATTAACATTTCTTTATTATATCTCATTTAATTCATCAATGCTCAGGATAAGAAGGTTTAGAAAATGGATGGATGGATGTTTAATTCATACAAGAACCAAAGTGTAAAAACTACAAGTTGTGGTTTTATGGGGGGATGTGAACTATTTACTGGTTGCCAGGTAACCAGTAAATATTCAAGGTGTTTGTGCTAACTTCATTTTTACGTACACACATAAGAGAATGGTATCAGTTTCTCTCACCCACTTCTTGGTAAGAAAGCAAAAGTCCAAAATGTAAAATTCTGACAATGAGTATCTGGATAAAGTAACATGCTGCAGCGACTGAGGTAGTAATGATGCGAGAACTACATGACAAAAATCTGGTCTTCAGCTATAAAATTTCCGAGAGATGCAAGAAAGTCAACTAGACATTTCAATGATGAGATGTGAAACTCAGTCTTGAGTGTGAGAAGCTGCTCTGATCATGCTTCGACACAATGACCAACTTCTTAAATAATAAGAGCCAGTGTTGACGCCACTTAATGAAACCACAGCTTCTCTTCCGCTGTGCTGCCTCAGGTTTTTACTGCGCGACAGCTGCTTCCTGTGATGTGACACAAGTCTCAGGTGTGATTATATCTAAAGGTTGTTAACTTCCTTAAAATAACTTGCAGCTACTATTTTGTACTAATTTTCTACAACAATGTTTGACTTGGGTGACTGCTTTCTCCTCATTAAACAGGATAATGATTACAGTTTTACGTAGCTTTCATGAACTTTTTGTGCTCCCTATTTTGCCAAATAAGTTAGAACTCACCTGTTGAGTCGTTCGCAGGATGAGGCGCTGCGTACTGGTGTCCCCGCTGGGTTGCTCGTGGCAGCGGTGGGCGCGGGGTGTTCGGGTAGGGCGGGACACGGTCTGGACTCTCTGTCTCTGTCCTCGCTGGGCTCCGGGATGCTGCCGATGCCGGTTGAGGCGCTGCCCACCGAATGGTTTCTCCTGTGGCTGAACTCTGACATGCTGGAGGAGCGGGAGTGACCTGTGCTGTAGCCTGAGACAGACGAGGAATCAGTGTGTAATGTGAAAATACAGTAGCATGTCTGAAAACTCTCTTTAAAAAAACAAAACAAAAAAAAGCAGTGGAACAAAGCTGTGGTCAAAACATTGACACGTCATCACCAGTAACCGTCTGTCTGGTGCTGAGCAGGTACTGCACTTTTTTACAGTTTAACAGTGGGGTGAAACTCACTCTAAAAAGAAGAGGGGAGCTGCAGTGTGAGGCAACTTTATGCTCTGAATCCTGAAATGTTGTAGCATTCAAGTGACTACAACCACCTGCCACTGACATATTCATAATATTACGCATTTATACATTAACAGCACCAACACTCTAATCTGTACTTAAACATTAATGAAAGGGGACACATTTAATATTCATATAAAATTTCATAACAATGAATTCATGTTAATGCACAGTCTTTCTGGCAAAACCCTTTTTTGCTGAATTGCTGAACAGATTTTCAGCATTCAGTGTGGTGAAAGATTTAACAGTTGAGTAGAGGCGCAGTGACACCCACACACTGTGCTGTTCATGTCTGCAGGAAGCCATTTCAGGCGGGACACATCTCAGGGCATCGGTTCACTGCAGCCAGAGGAGCAAACTTCCCACACAACAACATGAGGTTCAAATAAATCTGTCACAGAGTTACAGGTGGCAGGAAATACATTCATTTTAAATTCAAAATTAGAGGGCCATTAGAGCTGTCCTGGGTGCATCTCTCTACTTCCTCCGGTCTTTTATTACAGTCATCTGATCTGCCTACAGTGGAAACTTGAGCCTCAGGTTTGCACTGTCCTGGAAAATAATTTTATCACTTCCCTCCTTCTTAGTTTGAAGCTTTTCTCAGTTTGACCTTACACACATTTCCTCCTGGTGACAAGTTATAATTCTTCATGTATGTTTGTTTACACCAAGAGAATGGTCTGTACTATTACCTGCCATCCGTTAGCTCAATAATAAAAATAATAATAATAATAATAATTTTTTTTAAAAAGTCACGTTTTCTGAATGTGGAGTGTCAATACCTGAGAGTTTGGACTGTTGGCTGGCGTAGCTGGACGTCCGGGAGTGACCGCAGCCACCAAGCTCATCAGAAACAACAGGACACTTCCCTTCTCGACTGTCTGCTGTATTAGAAACACAGAGAAGACAACTGAAAGCTCCACAAGAGTCTGTTCCCCACATGTGCAGTTCTTCTTACACTTCCTCCTGTAGTCACAAAGAAACTGGTGCCAAAAAAACCTGCCGAGGCCCCGCTGAGTCCTCACCATGCCTCTCACCTCCACACACCAGGTCTGTGTTTTTGTGAATGAAAGCAGGAATAGATGCACAAGGTGATACAACACGCGTGCGAAAAGTAAAATCTGTGGTCGCTCGTTCTATTTAAAAGGAAACACGCAGCACTGCATTCCTTTTGTAAACGGTTAATTATGTGTGTCAGCATGTTTGTTCTTCAGCTGTTCTCATCTTTGCACATTAGCAGAAATGTCCGTGCACAGATACGGTAGAAAGCTCCTGTTCATGTGCCTGAGGTCAGGTAGGTTTCATTGAGACCACAGATACAAATCCAGCTTCTGTCTTGCTATATGTAGACTAACTTTGTGACCTTTACTGTGCAAAAAATTGACTGTGTTACTGACTCTTCATTTTAGCTTATTTCTGCCAAAAGAATTACAAAAGAAGAGAAAACACCCGGAGTGATCTCAGTTAGCTTCTCCTGGGTTGTGGCAAAAACACTAGAAAACACTAGAAAGGTTGGGAATCACAGAATACTCAGCTCCTTATTCCATAGTATTTCAGTGTTTTGCTCACAACTACAAACAGCGAATGACTTCAGCAGATCTGTAGTCTAAAGGAAGACCATTTGCAATGCACAGTATCAGTGTGACTAAAGAAGAAAAAAGTTATGGACAGCAGAGTCGAACACTATGCACAATAGTGTCCTGAGTTTGAGCCTTTTCGAAAGACGTGCAGCAACATGAACAAATGGTCCAGTATTTTAATGTCAAGTAGGCAAAATGGCAAAAGGCTGAGCTGCCAGAAAGCAAAACAGGTCAGAGTTCAAACGTCTGCAGGAAAGGAAGGAAAGACCTCAGCATCAGCGGCATAACAGAAATCTGACAGCGTTTCAAGAAAAAAAACAGTAACACTGAGATGCATTGGTGGGTCACAAGTGACCCTGCTACTGTTTTACCCAGTAGTTTAAGGATGTAAAGATCTCTGTATGTCATATTCCAGGTATTCCTCAAAATCCAGTTTTTTATATTTGTGCTCTGTTAAAAACTGACCATCAAGTAAACAAGTAAAATGCAAAAGAGGTAGCCTGAAATGTTTCTTACCCATTCCTTTTCTCATTAGTGTATAATCACAACAAATCTTTATAATTCATTTTCATAGTTCAAATGTGGGCAGACAGCTGGTGTCATAGTGAAGATTGCATACATTTTATGAACAAAACCTATTTCTTCTGTAATTCTAATAATACACCAGCTTGTTATTTACCAAACCCCCTGATACTGCTCACACACACGAAACACACCTGCACACACGCAACCAAAACATGAGGATGCAGATGGGGAAGAGCAGCATCTTAAGCAGACAAGTACACACGCTGCGCGCACATGCAAACACACAACCCCCCCTCGGACCGACTTGCACACAGTCCTATTTTTAACCATGTAAGAGCCTACAGGGTCAGAGCAGATTGTCACTAATCTAAAAGAGAACTAGTTTAAATTATACATGAAAGAGCTGCACCACACTCTGAAGCTTCCAGCAGGAACGAGCATTCAACACCGCACTGTGTTCACGCATGAACACACACAGCTCACAACCAGAGAGAGGGGGGTGAAACACGGGAGTGAAATGTAGCAGAAAGGGGCAGCTGGAAGATAAATATTTTCATAGTGCTGGGAGATAAACAGCAGTTACATGAAGTGTGAGTGCATTGTGCTGTGGAGACAGAAGCATCAGACACAAATCATCAGATCAATATGTGACACTAAGTGAATGAACTTGTCAATAGCAATGCAGCGAAAATAAAACTAGAGCTTGATTTCCATAAAGTCAGAATAACAGCAGCACATCATGCACAAGAGCTGTTCCATACGACGGTGCAGCACGGTAAAATCAATGCCTCTCGATATGTTGGTGGATGTGCACCTGTCACCTGCAGCTTTTCACTTTACTTAACTGAGACTGTACGGCAACAAAACAAATGCTGAAAATGACTGCTGTGGATGGAAGTTGGTAAACTTGGTGACAAATAAGCCTCATTAAACTACCTCACAGTAAAGGCATCGGTCGGTTTGCATTAGCAGGAAGGGACGAGGTCTGGCCTCAAAGTTGAAAACTACAGTGACATAAGAATGGGCTGCAATGATGATATGTTAATTTTTTTAGAGCAATGACTTATTAAATATAGCCAAATTCTCTATCAGAAAGTACTATCTGCAATAAATTATGCCCTTCCCTGATCTGAAGTTGGCCAGTAAACTTGGATTATAACGACTAAGATTGTAAGTGCAACCAAGTTACTTTTTTTAAAGTGATGACTGTGTCATCTCGCTGATCTAACCAACGATGACAAAATACATCACGGTTGGTTAGATCTGCGAGAAACTGTATGAAAATATAATGTGTCCATATCATTTCAGTGTAAATCCACACCAAAGGAGAACAGGGCAGGAAACAATGTGGCTGTCACAGCATCGTTTGGATAAATCTCACAACACTGAATGTGAAAGTGGGATAAAGGTGCAAAGCTAACGCTGGCTCGATGTGCAAGGGGATGGCAAAACACCACTGGGTGCCTGATAATGTTTGGAAAAGCCAATGCGATGACTTATCAGAGCGGAGGAGTGTAATGTGGCGTGATTGGTCTCACCAGAACAGCCTTTCTGCGAGTCCCCTCCCCTCCTCTCCTCCAGCAGGCTCTCTCCGTCGCTCTGGATCCCTATCACCGTGGCTGTGGAGGGAGGCCTGATCACAGAGGAAAGACAATGAGGTTTTTCTTTGTCCTCTCTCGTATTTCAATCTGTCAGTGATTTAAATTAATCTTAGGAAACAAACGGAGGTGCAAAGTAAAGTGTGACACAGAAACACAATGAAGAAAATGAGAGGGGGAGACAATTCTTAAACATTTAGATGAAGATATATGTTAGATCATAAAAGATCAGCCTTCAGAATAGGATTCAGCTAAAGCTAACAGTGACTATACTGTAGATACTGGGTACTTAAATTCATGCTGAAATAAGGACGCAGCTTTTGGCATAATCATACAGGCTGCTGAATAATTTTTAGGTCAAATTTTGCCTGTGGGTAAAGAAGCATTTCTGTCTCTGTACTGGCACACATTTTAAGAAAAAAGCATGTTTCTCATAAAAGAATCAGAAAGACATCTTATAGTAAACTGCAGGATGAAAAGTTGATTTTGACATGTAAAAATCTGATCAGCTAGTGATTTTGGATTGCATAATTCTTGTATCCTTTGGTTCCCACGAAACTTTCCCAAGTCTGACAAAGTACAGCGCTGGTACATGTCAGCACCACACCTACAGCAGCGTTCTTGGAGCAGCTCCCAAACAAACACAGCCAGCAGAAGATTACAACAGCAGATCTGACGTCTAACTTTGGTACATAAAATACAGAATATTATTTTTGCCTTTGTGTGACAGTTGAAGTTGAGAAAGAGACAGGAAATGTGGGGTGGTGGGGGATGTGACATTACAAAGGTAATGCAACTGACCTCATGTAGTATGGACTCAAGATTTAGCACCAGAGCTAAGTCACAAAATGATTACTTAAACTTACGTTTTAAAACAGGGATCCCCTGACATGAGCTGTGTACTGATGATAACCTAAGAACAGAAGAAGAGACTCTGTTAACTGACTCAGGCTTGACTTGCATTCAAGGTTTCCAACAGCAAGGACTCATAACTGAAATGCATAAAAAAGGAAAAGGGCTTCAGTTCAATTCTGGTTGTATTTTATTACAATTTTACTTGAATCAAACATGCAAATTGCAAAATTCATCAGAGAATTAAGCCACGGGGAATCTATAGTCCACACAGTTTGGTTACAACACTCCTACAAACGTAGTCAGTTGCTGTTGTAAGCACTCCTGGACGTTTATGCAAAACCTTTTCCTGTGCCACGCTCCTGGTTGAGGAAAATACCAGGCTTGTATTCAAAACACCAGCGTATCCTCCTAAAGCAGTCGACTCAGACTCAGACTGCCGTGACTGCTCTGCCGTAGCTTCAGTGTTACCTTGAGAATAGAGTTATCCTGCCGAGTATTTTTGGTATCGTAGCCTTCCAGCAGACATCTGCGGGTTGTGTTCCCTGAGCCGGCAAACTCTGCTAAATTCAGATCTGCAAAGCCGAGCTGAAGGAGAAAGAAAGATCGACACCGGGTGAACTTTGTTTGCTCTCAGGAGACTGATGTTTTGTCCACTCAGCAACTGTGACAATCTCTGGATTTAAAATGACAGAGGTCAGGACATAATATAACTTCACTTTTTCTCCAGCAGTGTGTGAAGAGGTTTAGCATGTTCAGTACATAATTACTTACAAACACAGAAAGCTGGAACACATGACATATTGAGGCAACCTGCAGGCAGTGAGGGCCATCTGTTTGCTATGGGCTTACATGGCCATCTCCATAAATATGGCTGATTACTGTAAATCTAGGTGACCTGGAGGTTGGTTAGGGGATTGGGGTTGGATGACATAAATATGTGAGGAATTACCTTTGCGTATGCCTTTCCACCTTTCAGCTCCTGGAAAAGAGACACATAAACATTCAAATTTAAACGTTGCTGAAAAAAAATGTAGTTAAAAGGATTATATTGGTGATTACACTGATTTATATATTCAGAGATGGTAAAGAGATTCATCCATACTTTTTGATCTACTGTAAGTTACTGAGGGGTTTCAAAGAAAGCAATGAAACTAAAGGAACAAAGGTCTGTTTGAGTACTTGACATGGTTGGTGTCTTAAAACAGAGAGTGCAGAGTAAAACAGAGATAACTTACAGATACAATGTGGATACACACGATGCATTTCACCAGGAGGACTCACTCACTTCCCTCTCTTGATCATGATCTCAGAATCATGATTAAAGATAACGACCAAAGTGTGGCACAATGATGAGCGGCAAAAGATTACAGTGATGAGTCTGTTTTCTTCAGAATGCTTTGCTCACTGACTTTCATTTCAGAGGTCACATTTCAATCTCAAGTTTCAATTTGCCACACGAAAGACTGCGTAACCAATACTGCAATTATACCGAGGGACAGCATTTCTGTTGGAGAGGGGTGAGATGAGGGCGAGGGTCCTCTTTATTGCAGCGTTGTCTTGAACAACAGCCTTTGTTTCAGCATAGCGCCCTCGCCTGATGCATCTTTAACCTGAAGCCTGCATGTTCACATGCAAAGCGAGTTATGGATCAACAACATTATGCAAGTTTATTAGCATCATACTGTACCTTTCGGACAGACACGCGACACACACAGGGGTCCAGCACTCCTGTTCCTGCATTGGCACTCATCTTGCAGGGGAAAGAGAACCGTTTCCTCCATCGTACGCAGTTGGCCTGCACCGGCTCTCTGTTAGTGGGAAATCACACAGACTTAGCCCAGCGGTCTCTACGGTCAGGTGTGATGTGTTTGTTGTACCTGAGCTGCACGGTGGGGTCTCGAAGGCTAATTTACAACAGCAAGCTCCACATAATGCTTGCAGATCAAAGAATAGAGGTTGGTGCAAACGCTATTTGGGCTTTAATTCCTCAAGTAGCTCGATTATCTGAGCAGCTGAAAACTGGTCGGAACAGCTCGCATTATAACCCACAATCATGATGGATCATAACTATACACTGGAGAGGTTGTTTATTACAGTAAAACACAAAAATGAAAAAGCAGACCAAAAAAAAAAAAACACTTGGGTATCAGAGTTCAACAGCTGGTGTTGAATGAGCATCTTTTGACATTATTCCCAACCACACAAAATGTGTTCAGAAAACAATTATATATTACAAAGATTTGTTTTTTTATCACAGATTATTTTAAGTACCAGTGATTTCCTGCTTTGTATCTTTGTCTTTCTGCAGCCCGGATCACATGCCTAATCTGTGGAAGCATAACCTAACTTCATTCATTTTAATATCACTATTACATAACAATGAAAAGCACTCAGGTCCAGTGACTGCACGATTAACAATCCTCGCATCTCTTCCCCCGCTCAAGGCTACTGAATCTACTGAACCTACTCGAATCTACTGATTTGAGTTGCCAATACAAGCTTATGTGCTTACCCTCTGATTTCTCTGGCTGCTTAATAAACAAGCTAATTAATTACAGTCCTGTTGTCACCCATTGATTCAACTGAGCGCTGAATCCAAAGGTTACGGCGGCAGGTGGAGCTCGTTGTGGTGCGAGTGACCGAGAGACACGTGCGCATGCATCCCCTCAGTCATTCGCTCAAGCTGAAGATGAGAGTGAGGTGTAGCTGTCTCCTCAGTGAACGGCTGGGATGCAGAGAAAGAGAAAAGAGCGTGTGTGCGTGGGCAGCATTACGATACCCCAGATGGCCTCTCTTTTCACTGCCATCCTCTCCTCTCCCACTCACCTAACCGACTCCCTTCTGTTAAAAAGCCCACATGCCATTCATTTCCATCGAATCTGATGGATTAAAACACAAGCAGAGCTGACTATTTCCCTCCTGAAATACGGAGCAAATCACAATGATGCAACAAGTGAAACATTTGAGTTTGCATCTGAAATAGCTGTAAAAGAAAAGAGAAGACAGACTGGGGGGGTGGCTGTTGTACTGCAAGGAGCATCGGTGACATAAGACTAAAACCATTAACAGGGTGTGCAGATCCTGTTAAGGCGGTTAAGACCTGGCTGAATATACAGGCTGTGTTTTTGCTCTGCCTCCCTGCCTCACTACAGGAGCAGATGCGTGACCAATGTTTTACAAATGCTGACTTCATCCTGAGGCTGATGAAGAGCCGGAGTGGGAACTCCCAGCCAGCTGGACTCTGTGTGCTTCGGGAATTTGTGCTACATGGCATGTACTCAAACTCTCAGCACCTCTCCGTGTAGTGAGAATACTACTGGCGGAGAGTGAGTGTGTCTCAGTCTAAGCACAGGCGCAGGTCGTCTCATCTCTATAACATGGGCCAGATATGCTGTTAAACCACAGCTGCTCTGCTTTTAAAAAAGGCAGCTGCGGTCAGACTTCAGGCACAGATGCAGAAAACTAATCTTTTTGACATGAACACGCCACAGGGCCTTCAGCGATAAACAAAGATCTGGATATGTCCATAAAATGTAATAGTTTCAAAAAGAGTCAGCTTACATAACAAAGAGAGCCTGTTTTGGTAAGAAACAATGGTGCGGCCCTGATGACAAGCCACACCAAAGGGAAAGAACGGCTCATAAAACAACGGTCCTCACTTCCCTTACACTCACAGCTGGACTGAGTCAAAGGAGCAACTTTTGGGGGTCTTACCAACCGAACTGTTGCAGGAAACGTGTGATTTAACTGCACTCAGACTCGTGAAGACACATTCTGTAGGCTTAAGATTTCATAACCAGAATAAGGTGTTTTCATTAGTCTCAAACATGTGGACTTGATCATCTGGGTTACAGGATTAAGTCATCTTGTGCAGCGTTCGATATAGCTGCAGCGGCTACTCACACACGAAAAAAAAAACATTGCAGCTATATTAAAACGAGCTTAATGCCACGACCTTTGAAGCATCCTGATTCACAAAGTCTAACACGCAGGGCCTTTCTTTATAAGAGCTACTTACTGTGGAGCAAACAGAGGGCTTGTTATATAATCGGGATGAAACCATCTAATCTCTACAGCCTCGCTCCAAAACAAATGCTTTTCCCCCGCCAGTCTAATTCATGAGCCAAAATCAAAAACAGGTTCCAGAGATGACGACTGCGTCTGCTAGTCTCAACTCGACAGCAGCAGCAGCATGAGTGACTCTCCATGATGGGTAAAGGGTCCTTTTCCTTTTAACAGCCAATCCAGTGTGAACGTCAGCCGTAATTTGTCCATTCAGCCACAGAGGACAACTTTTTATACAATTAGTCAATTATTCTATTAGTCTATTTAGTCTATCGACCACAGCTGCTTTGGCTCCAGCTTCTTCTCTGGTTCCAAATATAAGAATTTATTGGTTTTCTTAGTCTTAAATGATGATAAACTGAATATATTTGGGTTGTGAGACAGAGCTGTAATCATGAGGTGGTAGGTCAATCGACAAAACATTAATCTACATTTACTTTGATAATCAAATAATCTTCTAATTCTTCCATCCCAGTTTCTTGTTTCTAGTATTTATGAGATGATAAATATTTTCAGGATTTTCATACTGTGAGTTGAATGGAAAAAAGGAAGATGAAGACACCATCTTGATCTTTAGGAAACTGCAATTTCTTGTTTCCACTTTCTGAAATTCTCTTGACCAAATGATTACGTTCATAAAATAATCAGAATCAGCTTGGCAGATTGGCCGAGTGTGCACACACGAGAGGAATTTAACTTTTTTCTTCTTGCTGCCCATGTTACACATGAAAGACAGAAATAGACACACAGCCAAAGGACATAAATCGATAATGAAAATAATCAGCTGCAGCTCTAAATGCTTTTTCCTCTGTGGCCTATAAAAGCATCAAGTGATAAAAGCCACTTTAAACTGTAATCTATGAGCGAGAGGCCCGAAACAGCTTTCAGAGGAGATGACTGCATCTGCCTGTCTCCACCTGACAGCAGTAATAACATTACAGTGACACTGCTGTGTGACTGAAGAAAGAGAGAGGGGGGGTCAGTCTCTCTCTCAGTCTGCTGTCCACTGACTCAGTCTCTTAATGTGGCCACAGTTTCACATGTTCATGTCCAGAGGGAAGAGAGCTCGCTGTCACATTCATACTGAAAACTATCAACTTTAAAGAGAGGCTCCTCTGTATTGTCTGATCAGTAACAGGGTGACATGATGGCTTCGTGACAAACCACCTGAGTGACAGTATTGATCGATCATGAGCAGACAGGAGGGTGTTTGGTGTCAGATATGACACATCTGGTCACTCTTAGTGATCAATCACACGAGCAGGCAGGAAGTTAGCCTGAGAAATGCTAACACGCCAACAACAATGCACATTTCAGGTCACTAGTTGTCACAGGAGGATGATGTTTGTGTGCTCCAGTCGACGCTGACATGTCGTTTATCGCTCGGCCTCGCTTAAGAGCCTGAATGGATGAAATATAACATGAGAGAGGCGGGGCAGCTAGCTTGTTAGCCGCCGTTAGCTTGACAACACAACAGAAGATGTGGAGCTCGATAGAGGCAGGTGTGTGTGTGTGTGTGTGTGTGTGTGTGTGCAGCCTCACCGGGAGGACTCCTCGGAGAAGCCGCCGTCCAGCAGCCGGACTTTACAGAAGAGGACTCCGTTAACAAAGGGGACCGAGGACAGCTCGTCCAGCTCGAAGTCCACCCTGAACTTGAACTTCTTCTTCTTCATCATCATTAAATCCATACAGGGGCTCTGCTGCGCACACACACACACACACACTACAGACCCATTGTGTGCTCCAGACCCCGAGCTGTGTGTGTGTGTCTGAGTCTGCAGGAGGATGGATGAAGGAGTCAACACAGAGAGAGAGAGAGAGAGAGAGAGAGAGGCAAAACACACACAGGATGAGCCCCCTGCAGCTTTTCAAAATAAGAGCACTCATCTGTAATGATTCAAGTTTGATGTTCTTTAATGTGCACACAACAATCAGTCAGACAGTCAGTGGAGATGAAATGCTCAGACAACATGTGTAAAGGAAAAACAGAACATAAAACGTGAAATAGTGCAAAAAGTCCATATATAGGAAGATGAAATAAAATAATATAACTCAATTCCACTATTGCTAATGATAATAATAATAATAATGCAATACTTGCCTTTTGGATGAGGTAACACTGTTATTAACCTTTTACCGTCCTGAATTCTGGTAAATATGATGAAATATGAATAATCTGTTGTCAGAGTTTTTTCATTTTGACATACTCAGGCATGTCTTTGCTTTAATTTTGAAGTCTGTGTGGCTCAAACGGATGTGCAGTGACCGCAGCAGTCAGCTTGTCGCAGCTCAGAGCAGCCCGCCTCCTCGCTCCCTCCCTCTGTCGCCCTCTGGCGGTCAGTCAGCGCAGCGGCAGCGCTGATTGGACGGAAGACAACAACAAAGTGACACCAGCTGCTGTTATGTAACATTTGGCGCCACCTCGCGGTACAACACAGTCACTGCAACGACACTTTGATTAAACTGCACTGTACAAACCATGTTATTTTACTCGATTTATTTATGTATTTATTTCATTAATCTGATTGTTGGCACATTGTTGAACATTGAACCTTTATGAATGAAAATAGCTGCATGACATATATAGAGCGATCATTATTTTATATGATTTTAAAAATATATATTTTATTAATACTAGGTATATTCTGGACATACTTGTGACTTTTTTTCATTGTGGGATCTCTACCACAGTCTCAAAAACTCATTTGGTGCATAAAATGACTTTGTAAAGTTCTTGGATGGACACTACAATGTGAAATCTTCTTCCAGTTTAGCAAAATACCAACTTTACCAAAGCGAAAGTCTGGGTCTGTAATGAGGCTGCAGGACCTTCATCCACGGACTCCCTCCTCCTCCATGTTCATCTCCCCGCCTCTCTCCCCATCAAAGTATTGGACCCTCAGTGAAAAAGCAGTTTTTGGGGGGATGTGTTTTGTGCCGGAGCAGTTGTCAGATTCTTGTGGGTATGACTCACTGAACCCAACCACAGCACTGTGGAGCCCAGAGGGCGCTCAATGATACACACATGGCGCGTGAGAGTGTGTGTGTGTGTGTGGGGGGGGGGGGGTGCTGCACCACAAAACCACAACAACAAAAAAAGGATCAAAGTTTGAAAAAACAGAATGCACTTAGAGAGAAAAAATTGAAAGTAAATTCGATTTAAAGCAGCTTTTAAAGCAGCTTCCTGGAGTGTGTGAGGAAACGCAGGCCGTGAAGCAAACCAGTCTGTGTATGTGTGTGTGTTGCTCCAGCAGAAGGGTGTGTCCCTGTAATGTGTGTGTGTGTGTGTGCAGTGAAAAAAAAGGAGGAGGTCTTCTGAGGCGATCCGAGCAGACTCTCCACCCTCAGAGTCTCCTCGACGCTGCAAACCTACCTCATCAAACACACACACACCTTCATCACCTCCGATCACACACACACGCATCGCTTCTGTCAGGACTTTTCCCGACTCTCCAGACTGCGGAAATCACTTTAAAAAGTCACTTTGTGGGAGGAAAGACAAGACAGACTGCTCCGAAACCAGAAGATCCGGACCCGGGATCGCCTGTGTGAGTGTGTGTGAGTGTGTGTGAGTGTGTGCGTGCGGATCAGGGCCGACTCTTCGCTCCTCTCTCTGTCCTCCCAGCTGAGCCATGCTGCAGGCCGTCAGGAGGCTGTTTGTGTCCGACAGCCGCTGCGCCCCCGCCGGAGGAGGAGGAGGAGGAGGAGGAGATGAAGATGAAGATGCGTCCAGCTCGTACGAGGCTCTGTTCGCAAGGCTGGACACCAACAAGGACGGCAGGGTGGACGTGTCCGAGCTGAGGGCGGGTTTGGCCGCGATGGGAGTGAAGAGCGGAGCGGGAGCAGCTCAGGTAGAGAGAGAGAGAGAGAGAGAGCGAGAGAGAGAGAGTGAGGGAGCACAGGAAGGCCTGCTCCATGTTCACTGTGCTAAAACATTCCTCAGTGTTAACCCTGAGTAACCCTGAGTCCCAGTCACAGGCCTCAGAGCAACATTTACCCTCAGTATAGTTTTTATTAGATATGTTGTGTTTTATTCAAGGCTGCTGCTCTTATTCTAACTATTGTTGCTGTTATTCAGGCTGTTCTGTGTCTGGTTGCTCCATCAGATGTCTTGTTCTGTCCAGACATCAGTGCAGATATTCTGTTTATGATGAGATAAATGATAAAAGAGGGAAAAGCTCAGCTAAACTCAAAAAGTGGTGACAGTCAAATATTTGTAATTTCGGCACTCCTTTACATGCCTGTGCTTTTTAGTTTTTCCTACATTTCTTTATGTATGTCGGAGCTGAACGCTGCAGGTTCAGATGTTCAGGTGAACCTGAGCTGCTGTAAAAATTAACCCCTGTCTCCTCTTCAGGCACAATGCATGTTCTCACCATGAGGTCCTTTTAGTCCAGTATGTCACGTGATCTTCATCCAGCAGATGGAGCTTCCCCAGGAAGTTGTAGATGAATTTTGCATTGCTTTTAATT
>JBAJHX010000106.1:5838886-5856100 GCA_037176925.1 Amniataba percoides
AGTATGTCACGTGATCTTCATCCAGCAGATGGAGCTTCCCCAGGAAGTTGTAGATGAATTTTGCATTGCTTTTAATTCAAAGATCACGTTTGATGTGGGGAACAGCCGTCGGGGAAAAAATGTCTCACCACGAGATTTTCATTGTAACACATGATCCTCTCTGTGATTCATCCTTATTACACTTACAATTTCACTTTCTCTAACTTTTGGGAGTTTCACTGATGTAGGACTGCAGGATTTTTACTGAGCAGGGATAAGAAAGTAGTTTTCAGCTTTCCCTCATTACCACCACTGAGGTGTCTTTGAGCAAGGCTCTTAATCCCAGACTGGTGCAGCGTGTCCAAAACAAGTTGCTGAACTCTGTACCTACATAAAAAATCCCTTTAATAAAATAAGATAGTGTTCTCCAGAATTTGTTCCCTGTTCCCCGTAATGATCATAAATCACCCGGTGTGTGCATGTACTGTACCAGTCTGACCTCTCTACAGCAGCAGCTGCAGGCTAAGGGTGCAGAAAAGCTGCACCAGACTGTCTGAATCAGTCGAGGGTTCAAAGTAGAGCTGCAGGTGAGCTTTTCTCATGGGCTGGGACTTTAAGAGGACAGTCCCACCTCTGCTGATCAAATAATCTTGCATTCCTCACATTCATCAGAGAGCCAAGAATGAGTCAGTCATGGCTGTGTGTAATCCATAAGTTTATGTTATGATAATGAGTTGATAAAGAGGTAATAAACGTGTGCTGGCTGCATTACAAACACCCCCGCTGGGTCAGTGGTGTCCTCATTCAGCACAATGATGCATGTTGAGAAACTTGATTTGTCCTGCACTAAAACTTTCATGTACCGTAATTTAAGCCGCTGTTTTTCTTGCGCACAGTTTTGCACATTCTGTTGATCTACTGTGGAGTTCCCTCTATGAACGAGGATGGTCTTTATTGGCGTAGCATGACATAAATGAATAAAAATGTCAATAAAAAGAATAGCTCAAATAAAATTAAATTAAGATATACATTTTAATAAACTTAAAGGAGGACATCTTGAAGGCTTGAGATAATGACTCATAATTAGACCAGTTGAAGGACTGTAGACAGGAAGTGAACTGAGATGAAGGAAAGAAGTATTTGTCTGCGTTATTCTGCCACCATCTGGCAGAATGAAGCAGTATGGAGAGGTGATGGCAGACCTGGTACATCAACAACATTTCCCTGTAGTATTGCCCAGTGATGAGGTCAGACTCCTGACAGCCAACAGACTCTGACACAGCATGACATGAAGACATCGCTCTGCTAATGTTCTGCATTTTCTTTAGAAAATCATTTCCTCCGGGGACCAAAACAAAGATGAGGGGCTCGACTTCAGTGAGTTTTCCAAGTATCTAAAGGAACATGAGAAGAAGTTACGGCTGACCTTCAAGAGCTTGGACAGAAACAATGATGGTAAAGTATGATTCACTTATCTAGCAAACCTTTGGAATTTGGTTTAAGTTATGATTCAAAGAGTCTGCAAATTCATATCTCAGATGTACATGACAAGAAAAACAAAATGCTGGGAATTGTAATTGTCAATACACTAATAATCCATTTCTCCCTCAGCACCTGAGAAATGTCTGGACTGTGTTTTTGTTTTCAACAGGCCGGGTGGACTATATGGAGATAAAGCAGTCGCTTGCTGATCTGGGACTGGAGATCAGCAAAGAAGAGGCGGAGAAGATCCTCCAAAGGTAGTTTCTGCAGGTTTTGTAGCCGCTGTTAGTTTAAAGGTCACCCTTACTCTGAGACACAGGGACTGTGAAATGTTCCTCATATTTGTCAACCCAAGCAAACCACTCATGAATCTAAAAAGAAAATGAAAATAAAACATGTTAAAGGTGGAGGCCAGTGTGAGGGACTGATAAGCGGTTCAGTCCATGTGGGGACTGGGAAATAGGCTGAGGGTACATGATAAAGAGCCGGCTAGATGTCTGACTCAGCTGAGAGAGAGAGAGTATGCAAGCAGACAGAAAGAAGATAATCAGTCATCAATCAACATTTGCGGAAGCCTGACACCCAAAAGGTACACAATGTAACTGTGCCACCAATCAGACAGTGCTCAAATGAGTATGGACCCTGTCATTTTGATATTCAAAAACTGTTCTTTTGATTATTGTTGTCTCTGTTTTTATTACATTGGTACATTCTTTTTATATAAATGACATAAATTACAATATGAACCATTTCATAAATATAAACACAGATTGCTCAACAGAAATGAATGCAAATGAAACAGAAAGTATCATAAAAAACTGTAGATAGGTGGAAAGAACGCGATTATGTAGACCTAAATATCTAATGATAAAATGCATATGTCTCTCTACTTATGTCATTGTAATAGTTTGATATTTTAGCTCGCCTCTTCAGCTCCATGCTGTAGTTACCGTAGCTGTGTTACTTACAGTATATTGATGAGTGTGTTTGGTTCTCTGCTTTTTCTCTGTGTTCATAAATGCTGATTTGGGTGCCTGATGCTAAAATTATAATATATATAATTAATAATATAATTTCATTCCCACAAAAAGTGGGACATTGCTGGGACCTACATGTGTGTACACGCTGTTTGACGTTACACTGAGCTGGATTCACTTCCAAACTTCATATTGAACTTTGGCCGGGTTAATGCGGTGGGCTATAATGTATGTTCTGTATCTGCATAAACAGCGAGGACGGAGATTGATTATAGAGGAAACCAAAGGAGAAGTGGAGTCATTCACAGCCCATCCAAACTATTTAATAGTCCCAGTTACTTGAGTTTTAACTGGATCAGAGGTTCAGACTTGAGATAAAAATCACACTTGAAAAACTGTGAATGCTGTCTGTCTGTCCTTGTTGAGCAGCATCGACGTGGACGGCACCATGACTGTGGACTGGAATGAATGGAGGGATCACTTCCTGTTCAACCCAGCCAAGAACCTGCAGGAGATCATCCGCTACTGGAAGCACAGCACGGTAAGACGGAGGGTGTGACTAAGTAACAGCTCTGTGAGAGACTGTAGTTCTGAGACTGAGTTCATCGTAGTTGATGTATCGATGTGCTCTTAAGACCAAAATTATTACCTCTTACCATGAAGCCAAGAAAGCTGAGGCTCAGCGCAGTATGTGGCAGATTATTTTTCATTATTCTTCATTTTGGTCTCTCGCCAAGGCCAGTCAGAGCAGGCTGAGCATGCTCACAAAGATTTATCACCAGGTGTGAACCTCATTTGAATTCAACTGAAAGAGACAGTCAGCCTTCAGTGTTCTTGGGTCGTCTCCTCACTTTAAGAAACCCTCGCACTGAAGGGGAAAGTTGTGAAAGACAGAGCTCACAGCTGATGCTAGATTTGGAAGAGGACTTTGGCTGCAGATCAGAACCTGTACGTCAACGGATTACGCTCATTCAATTCCAGAGAAGAGGTGGCAAAAGGAGCGCGAGGTGAAGAATGAATGTGTCGAGGGGAGGAGACAGTGAGGTGTCCGCACCGTGATGACCTGTTCTTGGAAGGAGAGGCTGGCAAGAAACAATATTTGACAGGTCTGCTTCTTTATCACGGCATAGAGCGACTGTTTCCGCGCTCATTAAGAGCCTTCTGGCCCGGTTCTAGAAATGTAGTCTTACTTGTACATACCAATATCAAACCCATTATTTCACTCTTGAACTTTGGCAGATAAACAAAGAATATGCTGGAGTCACAGCTGTAGATTGTGTAGAGATGTGCAGTGACGTGTACTGTGTTTGCATGTCACATATACACAGTCAGTCCTAGTCAATGGCTAATCTCTGACGTTTGCTGCCTCTGTTCACTGGCACAACCTCAGAGGTTAAGTAAACCTGTGGCTGCTAAACTGAGGCAGAGATAAGCTAATTTCAGTCTGACCTGCGGGAGGATTAGCTCGTCAGTGGGATTGGGACAGAGAGGAAGTGAGTCTGGAACGGGACAGACGGGAGGAGGCTTAGACTGAAGCAGTGCTCTGTAACATCCATGGCAGTGAGAGCCTCCCACCGCCTCCAGCACTCAGCGCCGATGGTTACTGGCCACTTGGGGTCCAGTGTTTCAGCCCCACAGCTGGACTGGATCTGCAGACCCTCGACAGCAGACCGAGCGCTTTATTAGAATCGTTTAAAGGATCCTCCTCGGCGTTAGATCGGATTTACAGCGTAAGAAGGAGCTTGGACAGCACCGGGGCTGTTTTGTATTGGAGCTGCAGCTTTCACAAAGGCTTGAGATGGCCATGGCTCTGCTGCAGCCTCAGCAGCAGCAGCAACAGCAGAGGAACTGGTTCTTCATCGACTTTGAGGATGACGGGGCAGTGTATGAGGTGGAGGTGGACATGGTAGGTTCATAGAGTCAGCCGCTCAGCTAAGCTTGTAACCGGATCATTGAGGCCTTTTATAGTAGAGCCTGGTGGATACATCAGCGTGGCCAGTGTTTTCGACCAGCTTTAGCTCAGAAATAGATAAGACATGTTTAATGTAGTGCTGCCATTATGTACTCCACAAGAGAGTATAACTCTATTTCAACCAAATGTGAGGATTCCTCATCAAAAATGTTTGGAAATTATGACTGGCTCATATATTCTTATTTATTCTTATTATTTTTATAACAGACAAGTTTTTTTTTCCTTATAAGCCGATAAAATGGGTGTGAAAGAAAAAACACAAACACCTGTGGTGCCCTGATGTGCTCCAGCTAATGACGCTCTGTTTGTTGAGACTGTGGGAGAAAGATTTTCATTCAACGCCAATTTATTTTGAGTTCAGTATGAAATACAATCCTGTACAATAACCCAGCCACTAAATTGCCACATCTCTGACAAAGTCTCATTATTTAGTCACCCTTTTATCAGATTGTACAGATGTGCATGTCACTTCATCCTGCGTCTGTATGAGGACAGATCTGATTCCCCGTTCTTGTATCTCAGCTCAATTATAAAGAGATGTTTTCCATTTTGCTTCAAAATGTTGGTCATGTGTAGCACTTATATTTGTGTTTTAAAAGGAAAGGTACCAGCAGTGTGGAGCTGTCTGTGCACAGTATGTTAGTATAAATCAATCACTAATATCAGTGCAAGCCTTCATATCACATGATCATTTATCCACTTGTGATTTTTTTTATTACCCAGACAACCAAATTTAGAAAGTGCCGTGCAACTGATGTAATTGATCTCACAGCATGTAGCTGTTGTTATGTAAGATTTGGATAAGGACGTGACATTTGTCTGGTCTTGCCAGGCATTATGTTCAAGGTTGATGCTGTGTTACGAAGTTAATCACAAAGGAAAGCATCCGCTGGTTTGAAACTATGTTAGAGCAGGCTGAACAGTAGAACCACTCATGTTTTGGTCATATGAAGACATAAACCAGTTTGAGAGTCCACAGGGCCCTGAGAGGATGACATTTGGTTTAAAATTGGCAATTTGAAGAACTACGCAAAGTTCTTTTATCCTCTTGTTGATGTGTGCGTATAAAGTATGTCACTGTGATTTAACTGTATTGTGTTTTGTGTAGGTGCTGGATATCGGTGACAGCATCGCCATCCCAGATGAGTTCACGGAGGAGGAGAAGACGACCGGCCTGTGGTGGAAGCAGCTGTCGGCGGGGGCCATGGCGGGCGCCGTGTCCCGTACAGGAACGGCCCCGCTGGACAGGATGAAGGTGTTCATGCAGGTGTGTCCAAACGTGCTTTTTTTACTCGCTGTCACATGTTTAATGATTTTTTTTTTTAAATGGAAATGGTAGGCCTAATGTGTTTTTCTTCATAGGTACATGCTTCCAAGAGCAACAAAATCAGCCTGGTGGGCGGTTTTAAGCAAATGTTAAAAGAAGGTGGCTTGTCGTCTCTGTGGAGAGGAAACGGTGTCAACGTGCTGAAGATTGCTCCAGAGACTGCTATTAAATTTATGGCCTATGAGCAGGTAAATCCACTTCACTTAAATGAAGGCACAGCGAGTAGGGTTTGTCGGTTGCTGTTTGTAAACACAACAACTTGGCTCCACCTTCTTGGCTCAAAGTGTGTACACTTCTGGCATGCTTATGATCTGGTATTTGTTTTTTTCCCATGCACACCCTGTACAATGGTTGTCCCAAACACAGTAAAATATGAAGATCTAGGCAGACAACAGAGAGTCTGCAGATACAAACCCCAACACACACTTCTAGTGGGTCACAAGAGGGTCTATACATTGTTTTTTAGGAAAATCCTACTCGTCACGCCTTTACACTCAGTACAGCGCACACATCAGGCTTTGTGGCAGACATACTGACACACCATATTTATACAGCGTGTCACTGGTGCAACATCAAAGGTCACAGTTTTGATGTATAGTAAAATGTATGATGATGCAATTTTAAGCATTTAGTCACTGGTGACTTTTTTTGCAACATTCCCCTGTCTCTGTTTCCTCAGTATAAGAAGCTGCTGTCCAGTGAACCAGGGAAGGTCAAGACCCACGAGAGGTTCATGGCTGGATCGCTGGCTGGAGCCACTGCACAAACTGCCATCTACCCCATGGAGGTGAGCAGAGGTGGAGGCATTTAGAGGCGTGTCTGTGTTAATGGTTTGTTTAATATCTGAGCATTAAGAGAGAGCATCAAGTTAAAGGAAAATGCATTTGATATGATGGTAGTTATCTCATCCCTTTCAGTCTAACCAGTAAAACCTTATCATAGAGAGCTAAGTAACACGAAGTCCTTTATGGAGGGACCTACATGGAGGTAAATTCTCATTAACAATGTGATTTGTCACCATTATTTTGTACATTTAGATGTGACATTTCATCCACAAGATATGTTTTGAATGCAAAAGGCTGCTGCAACACTGACATTGCATTAAAACAATTAAAACCTCCATAAAAATGGTCCAACCTACAGTTGATTCAATCCTCTTTGACTGTTTGGAACAAACTACAAACAGACAGAAAACTGATGTGCTGCAGGAGTGGTTTGAGAAGTTTATTTGAAAGTTTTGAACTGATAAAATTTCCCAAACCTCTACTCTGCAAATAAACATTTAATAAAGAAACTGCACCCAAAGTGGACAAGAACAGTGAAGAACAGCCTCACTGATAATCTCTCTCCTCGCAGGTGATGAAAACCCGTCTGACCCTGAGGAAGACCGGACAGTACTCAGGAATGTTTGACTGTGCCAAGAAAATCCTGAAGAAGGAGGGAGTGAAGGCATTTTACAAGGGCTACATCCCCAATATTTTAGGCATCATCCCGTACGCTGGCATAGACCTGGCAGTGTACGAGGTACGCGCTGATGAGTCGTTCTGATGTGGAACATATAGACAGATATTTTCACATCCGTATGCACACATTTCCACATTATCTGTCACTGTAGTCACAGTGATTTTGTGAAACTAACTCCTCTTTCAGAGCTTGAAGAACCTCTGGTTGTCCCGCTACGCCAAAGACTCAGCCAACCCCGGCGTTCTGGTGCTGCTCGGCTGTGGTACCATATCCAGTACGTGCGGCCAGCTGGCAAGCTACCCCCTGGCCCTGATCCGCACCAGGATGCAGGCACAAGGTACAGCCAGCCAAACCTCATTCAAAATTGCATCAACTTTTGTGATCTTATCTAGAGGGACTTTTATATGGGCAGTAAAATTAGTTAGAAATCTTTTTTATATCATATTATCATTACCTTCCTAAGTTCACTCTGGCTACATTGAGCTTCATGTCATATTTAAGATCACTTTTTTGGCTCAATCTCACTTTCATAGTGTTGTTTTCCACCACTGTTTCCACCAGCTGTTTTTAGTGAAGAGCTCCACAGCACACCACCTGCTGCACCAGACAAAAGACAAACACAGTTAGCATTAGTGAACATCGTGAAGCATTCAGAAGCTGGTGGAGACCAGAAACAAGTCTACAGGTTAATGTTGGTCTTAGATTCATCAGGTGAAAATGAATGATCATGTCACTCTGTATCTCCTGGATCCTCTCAACCTTATCAGGGGACAATGTGTTCGTGTTGTGTGCACACTCTTCTACCCCCAAGTGGGCAAAAATCAAATTTAATCCAAAGGACTTCGTGGGTGAAGACAGTCAAAAAACTTTTTTTAGACCCTTGTTCCTGGGGCAGGAGCATGTGTTGTTCCTGCAAAAGCAAAGAAATGATTGATTGTGACTATTAAAAGGGGACAGAGATATAAGGAAAATACCTTTGCATTGCCTGGGTGCTGACTTAAGGACAAAAAATTGCTTGAATATTAAAGGGAATTTAAATAATAAGTCATATTTCCTGACATCGGTATGTTTGTCTTTCTCAGTGTTGTGCTGTTTTTTAACTTTTTCTTTTCATTTCTTTTCTCAGCTTCTGTTGAGGGTTCGGAGCAGCTGCCCATGAACTTGATGGTAAAGAAGATTGTGGAAAAGGAAGGCTTCTTTGGACTTTACCGTGGCATCCTGCCCAATTTCATGAAGGTCATACCGGCCGTCAGCATCAGCTACGTGGTGTATGAGAACATGCGGTCCAGCTTGGGTATCCAGAAGTAGGCAGCAGTCATCTTTGACTGTGTGTGTCAGTGAGTGTGTAAGAGGACGCGCACAGTGTCATGTAAAGACCTTGTTTACCTGTAGGTTCCCACAGTCTGGACTCAAACAGCTGCAGGTGGAGCCATCGTAGATGTTTTTAAAGGTGTTGCAGGATGTTGGCCAAACTATTGAGCCATTATGTAGAAGACACTGTTTACAAAATCTTGCAATACACACACAAGACTTCTACAATGTGTCCAACTGCAGACTGCTTTTAGGATGCACCCACAGATCTCCCTTCAGTCTCAGGGCCTGTTCGAGTCCACCGACTGTCAGTTTAACCAACCAAGAGATGGATATTAAGAATTTGAAAACCAAAAACACTTTTAGGGATTCATTTTGATTTTGAAACATTTTTTGTTTTGTTTACTTCTTTATTTTTGGTAGACATGTCAATGTTTTTATATCAGCCATTATAAATCTGGGTCCTATTATGTCACTGCACCAGAAATATATCACACGTTCTTCTAATATTTGACTAAATGGCACCTTATTGTACTTGCTAAAGTGGAAAAAACACATTTTCTTTGCTATTCCTATCAAAGGTAGATACACCAAATGTTTAGAGTTCACATCTTCAATGCATTTACTGACACTCATCCACCTTTCCCTAAAATATTATGTAAGATGGCCCTTTATGAGTGGGCAGCGTATCCACGAGGAAATCTGAGGAAACTTTTGACGTGCAATACTACATTTACACTTTGATGTGACTCACTTTATGGTCTGTTTGAGACAGGTTTGTCTTTCTGGTAATGGATTGCAACTTTCCAGGGGAGGAATGTGCCTTATGTGTTTTTCTCAGATATCTGTGGACTTCACCCTCCATTTTTTTCCTTGCCTTTCTTTCCAATATTTGGTGAATTAGATGCTGGTGTTTACATTAATAAAAAAAAAAAACAATTTGAATACAAATGAAATGATTGTGAGTTGATTTATTTTCTGTGCTCTGTGGCTGAAATCTATTGCAATTTGAATTAATACATGTTATTTTAATAAATGTCTGGCACAACATACTGGGGCAAGTAAGTGATTGCAAAACCTCTTCAATCTCAGAACTTGTTCTGAAAATGCTGATGTGTTCTAAACTGAGTACAAGCTTTCACTTCAGCCCTGGGCGTTTGTGCAGTTTGATGGTGTGCATTTGACCCCTGAGGCTTTAAGCACAGATTACTCCAGTTTAGCTCTTATGTAACATCCCTTTCCCCAGTGCTGTTTAATGCTCCTTAACCTCAGCTGTCCAGGCCACTTAAAAAAAAAAGGGCCAAGTAACATTGACTCTGCTAATATGCAACCTGACACTAAAGAAGGACTTAAAGAGAATTACTTTGTCTGTCCAGTTTCTGCTTCAGAACGGCAGGCATTATTTCTGAAGTCAAGCAAAAATACTGAACATTTTCATAGTTAAAGCTTCTCAGATGTGTTTTTCAAATGTTCTAATAACTTTACGGACAAACAACATTATCAAAAGTCAAAAGTACATGGTAAGTTGAGTGACAAAAGACAATTTATTAGACATTGATTGGCTTCTATTCCACAGTCACAGTCTATTTGGTTCAGTTCTTTTGATGTGAAGCATTTGAAACTGACTTTGGCGACTTGATGTGGTGTCAAATGTCACTGACAATAAAAACAAGGTGGCTTAGAAGGTTTGTATATTTTTATAGTATTCAATCTGAGAGTATCTTCTTTTCGGGGTATACTCCATTCATTATGAGAGTACCAAGCAGAGAAAAAAACGCCACAACGGTCAGGACGGAGCGCAGGGCTTTGAACCAGCTGGGGTAAGTGGGCAGCAGAGACAGATCATAATGCAGGGAGATGCCAAGTCCCATGATGACCATGGTGGCAGCAGGAACAATGCTGGAGCTCATCACCATGGCCACCCAGGCTAACAGCGAAGGAACCACACTGTTAGCCAGGTTGATCCAGTCCGGTTTGGCTGGGCTGCTCTCAGGCAAAGCGAATCCCCAGCGAGCTCCACCAAGGAAGGAAACGATGGAGGCCCCGTAAGCTAGCTGAGCATAGGCCAGCTCCGGAAAGTAGATCTCTGTCACCGCCATGAGTAGAGTGGGAGCGACGAAGGGGATCAGCCCCGCGAACCCCAGGTACAGGGCAGGCTTGGGACTATTCCACAGTTCCTTCATGTCGTAGCGCAGCAGATCCAGCTCTCTGGGAGGAGGTTCAGGCTTCAGTCGCTTCTTCATCCTCACAGCAGAAGAGTGGAAATGTTGGTTTATCAATAAAAGTGGAGCTGCGTGAGTCTGGGTCCTCCCGAAGAGCTCAATCCTCCTGGCAGCGAGGACAGCAGGAGGATTTACTCTACCATCGTCCCTTTCTGAAAAAGGCAGTCTTGCTGTGAATCCTCCACCAGAGGCTCCGGTCAGGGCTGAAGTCCAGCATCTCTGTGGAGGAGCAGCCCAGCACCGGACCTGAGGAGACACCCAGGTTCAAATGTGAGGCACATTTTATTTGTCAAATGATAATCTGATAAGTAAAAATGATCAAAGATATCGCTGGTACCTTCTGGGCTGCAAAAGTGCTTCTTCTACATATAACAGAGAGCATCTGATGAACACAGACATCAGAAGTCAGGTTAGACAGAACAAACACACAAAAGGCAGATTCTTTCAGAGTTAAAGTGAAAAAAGAAAAGAAAACATGAATGCAAAAGATCATACACATTAGTGTGATTTCTTTTCATTACTGACAAATCTGCTTATTATCAATCACACATTTCAAGTGACTGTAAACTGACAGGAAATAGTAAAACATCTGTTTCTTAAAGTCAAAGTTTTGCTCATCCAACACTTCAGGACCCATAAATGCTCAGTTTACACATTTAAAAAATCGTGTTTATTTGGCCAATAAAAGACAGAGAAAAACTAAAACTATTTTCATTTAAGAATCTGGACCAAGTGGATAAATAAATCTTATTAATCGATGAAATTGCTGCAGACTTTCTGATCACTGACTGATCCATCATATCGATTATCAGATGAACGTTTCGGCTCAGGAATGAATATAAATGTCAAGGACAGATCTGATGATAAGACTGCTGCAGAGGAGTAGTAAACTATTTTTTTCGTGGTAATGTCCCAAACAGACTAAATCAGAAGCACGTGAAGATTCATCGAGAGAAAACGATGTTCAATGTGTCGACAAACAGCGAGCATCAACTAATCAAGACTTCTTCTACAATATGACATCTACACTCCTGTAGTCACCTTTGTTTCAGGATGACAGCCTCATACTTTCAGATAATATTTTCTCTCCGGGGTCACTATGTAGACGGAGACATGTTGGTGCGCGCTTTAATCCTTCCGTGCTCGCCAAGAGTCCTGAACTATGGTTCCGCCTCTATAAAGGGAATCTCACCAGCACCAAGACGACATAACAAATCAGTTTTTTAAAATAAAGAAAAAAAACCCCTAAGTTTAAAGATTAACAAGCCTTAATAACGAGTGCACCGTTTAGACATTGATCGATTAATCACATTCAGATTAATTCATGGCTGTTTCTACAGAAATTATCCTCTGACAGGCCAACACTTTATATAGTTTTAATACATGAACCTAAAAGTCTCATTGGAAAAAAAAATGGAAAAAAATTCCTCTGACAAGACAAAAAGAAAAAGTCTAATTTTTCATATTTAATTCATATTTTCATATTTAATGGCTCTTTTTCTGCTGGATTACATGTATATCATTATCACATATATGCATGAGACATTTCTTTTCTGTTGCACTTTCAACACAACTATCAACATCACTTGTCAAATAATGTCTGTTTCTGATTCCCCTGTAATTAGTTCTAGATTATATTGTTCTATTGTTTTATTTCCCCACTCGAAAAAAAACTCTCATTTGAAGATGTGTGGTGTGAGATAATATGAGCTGAAAGAGAAACAGATGTCTTCTCGTGTTATGGAAAAGAAAAACATGTGTCCTTTGTATTATAACATTCATTTAAAGATATTTTCATCTAATTGTGTCTTGCCAGGAAGTCAGTTTTGTTATTTTAATTTACTCATAAAAAGCTAACAAAATCTATCACCACACTTACTGTACAAGGTGTCTGAGATAATTACAGTCTGAGTTCAACATCCTTCAGCACTCCTCTTCTTCTGCAAGTCAGTATAAAAGAAGCAGAAACTGGATGATGGCTGTTCATTCTCGGTTAAGCACAGTACAGATAAACAAAGCTGCATGTAACAAGCTTCTTCAGAACAAACCAACTGATTGTAGTGTGTAGGAATATACCTTCATCCTCATCAGACTATCTTACAAAAAAGAAATGAAGACACAGTTGCAACAAATGCTACTGTAAATTTCACCTGTGGATTCAATAGAATATCCTTCATGAATATAGATGTCACATTGTTTGTCACATGTTTTTTATAGCTTTGTTTCCAAAAATATAGTCATGTTTCTCTTTAAACAGGCAGGAAAGGACCAAAAAGGTTCTGTGTGTTTGCCGTCATGATGGCAGTCTTCAGGTCTGTGCTGGTGCAGGAAGGAAAGTTAAATTTGCTTCAGGTTAGTCCAAGTCTATGAATCTTCAGATGTCAATAAACAGCCTGAATGTTCTTTTTTCTGCTGTAACGCCACCTAATGATGCTGCACTACCTGCAGAAGTTAGTAAAAATAGCTGATCCTGTTGTAAACTCTTAAGCAGCATGTAAACAGATCAGTCTTTGACACATTATAGAAAGGTGTACTTATCACAACAGATGAGTTAGTGCCTCATGAAAAGTGTATAAAAGAGAAGCCCAGTAACGGTTACATCCAAATGTACAGTGAGTGGCTGAGACGACAAAAGAAAATTGCTGCATTTAGGAATAAAATAATTTGTTTCAGTACCTTTTAGTCAAAAATAAACATTTGAAGGTGAGAAATACAGGATGATTTTATTGATGGTGTAGATACATGTTGGTCCTCTATAACCTCAAGACTCATGCTTGCAACACTTGTCCAGTAGGGGACAGCCATGCAACAGAACAGTATTTAAATCATGAGCATGGTC
This sequence comes from Amniataba percoides, assembly GCA_037176925.1. Taxonomy (NCBI): domain Eukaryota; kingdom Metazoa; phylum Chordata; class Actinopteri; order Centrarchiformes; family Terapontidae; genus Amniataba; species Amniataba percoides. The sequence continues at coordinate 5,852,460 of JBAJHX010000106.1, forward strand.
CCACCCGGAATCATACTTTCATCTGCTGTCATGCTTTATTTACTGATTTGGCTGAGTATTAAAAAACTGAAGAAAACCATTAACTACAATAGTTAGTGAAACTTTACAAAAGCCAAAAAAGGCAGCAGAAATTCAAGATGTAGACTAGAATGTAGAATAATTGATGTCTGATAGAGAGAAAATGGGAAACTCTTTAAATTAGAGCTCTGTCATTTCACCAGTGATGTTAGATAATACACACAATGTAATCAATGAGCTCTTCTACATACAAATATATAGCTATGGCATAATGCACTAAACTACCATCATCCTCTTAAAACAGAATAAATACAGGAAACGGCCTTCAGACTCTCACAGGACGTGCTCAGACGGCTTGATCGCTCTGAAAGACAAACATCAACATCGTGTGGTTTACTCTCTACACAGCTCTGTGTACTAACACCAATCCTCAAGCTATAAGCACTGTATAATATAACATTCACCAACATGAATTACCAGTATCAAATCTGCAATTAAATTTGCAATGTACAGTTCATTGATTAAATCTGACTTATTCCAATGTAAATGTTTTACTAGGTTAGCATGTTTTCTTTGAAATTCATATTGGCTCTGATGCATGAACAAATGTACACTTTTGCATCAATATTTCCCTCATAATAATTTTTTGCTGGTAAAAGAAAAAAAAACGGAGATTGGAATATTCATTTGTGGCAAAGAAGCCAGCAGAAAAATAACTTTCATTGACTTAATGGATTATTGCTTTGAAAACATGGAAATAAATGATCAATCATACTAATGAAGAAGAAGAAGAAGAAGAAGAAGAAGAAGAAGAAGAAGAAGAAGAAGAAGAAGAAGAAGAAGACAGTATCATAATTGTGGGTTGAATTCAGATCCCTCCTCACATTTATCTCATTCTTCTGAGCTCATGTCAGATTATTTACTGACCCCTCCGCAGCAGTCCCCACACAGAGCTCCCAGCAGGCCGTTCAACACCTGCACTGCACACAGCACCATCTGGATTAACCCGATGACCAGCAGCACAGAGAACAGAGACAGGTGCCAGGACACCACATTTTTTGGCTCGGAACAAATCTCCCAGGAAGTTTTGTTGGACAGGTAGTCGCTGGAGAGGGAAGGTGAAAAAGACAGATAAAGTTTTTTTATCTACAGAAACTTTGAAAGATGCTGCTTTAAAGCCACTTCAATAGTCTGGTTGTTACAAGCTGCTGTGCCACTTATTTTACATTACAATAGGTTTGATACCTGCATTTCATTACCCTGTATTCGTACATATGGAATGACAATAAAGTGAATCTAATCTAAAAATCTAATACCTAACAGAAGCTGCTTAAACTATAGTTGATTGATTTAAAAAATCAGTTTAAATTCTCAGTTCACAGAAATCACAAAAAGTCAGTCAGATTTCGATTTCCCCCTCAATATCACAGAAGTAATACTTGTGTTTTGCTGAAGGCAGTTTATGCTTAACATTGGAAATAGTAGTTTTGAAAATTATTTTTATAAGCTTTTTGTTGTTCTGTTGAGATGTAAGAAGCGTCAGGTGTGGAGAACATGATAGTCAATTAGCTTTCCTTAGGATAAAAACTGGAGGCAGAGGGAAACTGCAAGAGTGGTTCTATTTAAAGCTGAAAAACACACAAAACAGGTACTTTAGAGCTCACTAATTAATGTATAATATTTTGGTTGTTCAATTAGTACAACAAATAAGAAAGTAAAAATGGCTTTATAAGCCACTGAAAATGTGTTTCTATCAAATACACTACGCACCTTCCATATCTTTTTATCAGTGACAATGCAGGTCATTTAGAGTAAGAAGTAAGTGTTTTAATAATTGATATGGCTGTGTGTCTCACCCATTGGAGAAGGGAGTCACCCATGTTTGGTTGGAATCCTTACATGTCGGCCCGTGGTTTATGGCCACACTAGACACTATGACTGAGTAACCAGCCCCCAAAACACCCACAGCAGCAAACAGCATGGAGCTCAGCATCTACAGAGAGAGAGGGCAGTTAGTCACGAGGCGAATCAATACCTTTAACATCCTCACTTTGAACTTCTGGGACAACAATGAAATTATTTTCTCGGTGTGAATGAGCCGAGGGTCAGAGCACAGCCAACACAGAGCTACTGAGAGTGTGTGTGTGTGTGTGTGCGCGCAGTGATCTGACAGACTTTTGTTTGCCGATTCAGTTCTGGACCCCACACACACCTACACATTCCTGAAGTATCGATCAGTATGTGTGTCCGCACTAGAACAATACCAGCTCTGTGTGATAAAGTCATGTGAAACTCCCATCAGAGGAATTTCTTGTTACAGTGATCAAAATCTCATCAATGTGTGTGTGTGTGTGTCTTCTGGCATTTATTGCTGTATAAATGATGTGAACACACAGTATGGTGCCAGTGTGTTTGTTTTACAGTTAACTGACACGAGGGAGCGGGAGACAGGCAACAGGGGACGGATGTAGAGGCAAACAGAGAGGGCAGCAGGTTAAGGTTTCTGGGTGGCAGAAACTTAAAAGAAAAGCTTACAAGGAAAGACACCAAGACAGAAACGAGGACAAACGGACAGGGGTACGAGCAGGGATGGAGCAGTTCCATTTCCAGTGAGGAAATGAGATGCAGGAATGAGGGTGGGCCAGACAACTCGAGATGAGAAGAGGGAAGAGGGAACAGGTGTGTGGAAGGGTGGGACAGTTGCTTTGCATTTGGAAAAAAAAAGCTAGTTCTGTGACTGACTGCAGGTACACATGAAGGGTGTTTTTAATGGATGACTTTTTTTAAAGGATACACAAAAAAGACTCTCAGAACAAAGTGAAAAAAAAAAAAAACTATTTCCGCTGATTTATTCCGGGATCCATCCTAAACTCTCTGTCCTGTGACTTTTGAAAGCTGCAGCTGTGAATAACCATTTCATTATGCTGAGAAGTTACAGAGTGAAAACATCTCCTCACCGCAAACCTCCGCCCACAGCTTTCGTTGCCACAGCAACCGCAGCAGTCGTTGTTCTTCAGACCCAGGAAGACCAGGGCAGGGAAGATCATCTGTCACCGAGACACACCCCAAGATCCCATGCTCACATACACACACATATAAAATGCTGGTACATGATGACAGATTTATTCTCCTGCGGTTTGCAGGAGGAAATTAAACAACCTAACACTGCACTATAATAATTAAGATACACATTTTATGACTAGTTCCTAAACTTGCTTGTTTTTTTTTAAATGGCCACACCCTTTTTAACCAGGACTGATGACTTATTTTTCCACAAATATCCCATATATAATTGTACGGAGTGGCTTTAAATGGATTCATTCATTCTTTAAGACATTTCTATTATAATCTAATGAGATTATTGACTTTTTCAGGCTACGCACAACAGCATGTATTCATTTCAGATGTGAAACTATGAGTTTATTTGTCAATCAGTTAAATATTTTTTCTGAACAAAATTAAAGCAATTTTTCAATTCTAGCTTGATCAAACAAAACAAGAGATTTGCAGTCATCCACTTACTGCGATTTTCTCCCCCAATAATGAATCAACGAATCAACTTACACATGGATGGATATCTATCTATCTATCTATCTATCTATCTATCTATCTATCTATATATA
>JBAJHX010000106.1:5865077-5891676 GCA_037176925.1 Amniataba percoides
GTGTGTGTGTGTGTGTGTGTGTGTGTGTGTGTGTGTGTGTGTGTGTGTGTGTGTGTGTGTGTGTGTGTGTGTTTCCTTATGTGTAAGTGTGTGAGTGTCTCTTAGTACCAGCGTGTACCAGTCGTTCTCTGTTGACTTTAGATAGGACTGTAGACCTTTACACCCCCGCTGCCGAGCCTAATGTCCATCCCTTCATGTCACGGTCCCACCTCCACCGCTCAGACTGCTGCATGCAAGTGATCTGTTGTGTGTGTATATGTTTTGGCAACTATGTGTATTTACTGGTCAGACTTTGAACTGTAGGTCTTTATCAGCTGTAAGACAAACAGACAAACAGGCTATAAAGGTATAAAACAACATAATGATCTCTCACTGTACACTCACACTGCACATTCTGTGGCACTGAATCCTGCTGTTGTTTTATATTCATGTAACTTTAGATTTCAAGGGGCGTGTTACCCTATTATGTAATGACACTAACACAATCTGAATGATTTAATCAACTCTAAATACATGTTCACAATGACCAAGGTAAGTGGGAGAAATCAGGCGAAAGCAGGAAGTTGCAGTTTTCATGTGCTGCCACTGCCTGATTACTGTAAAACCTGTTGACATGCAGCTGATCACCAAAATGATTTCTCAGCCAACACCCTCAGATATTTTTGGCTAAGGCTATTATATGGTTATGATATATGATGTGACAGGTTGAAGGGCTTTTTTTAGGACTGACAGCACTGAGAAAGGGCAGGTATTGAGGAAGTACACAATTATTAAGATGAACGAAGTGATACACTGTTCTTCAAATGAGCCAGGTTGACAGTTGTGGTCGCACACTTCTACTTATATACCCTTAATGAAAATGTTAAAATCATAGTCTGTATGAAAATGAATATGCATTCGGAAGTTACCACCTTTGCCTCATTATTTATCTTTCAGATCATTTCAAAGGTTGAAAAGGAATTCTTAAAAGTTGGAAACACTTGAAGAAATAGATCATTGTGTGTGTGTATGTTAAAACATGCAGCTGGAGCTCACAGAGGGAGCATAAAGACTGGAAGCGTGGCAGAACAGCTAGCTTGGCTCTGTCAGCAGTCGAAAACCTCTGAAGCTCACTAATGAACATCTTATCTTATCTATTATCTCCACAAACTGAAGTGTAAAAGGGAAGTTGTGGTTTTGCAGCTTCCCCTGGCTTCACACTTTATGTTTAATGAAGCTAACCAGCTGCTTGCTGTAGTTTTATATTTACGGAAAAACACTGAAATGTTATCAATCTTATCTTAGTGTAATCAAGAAAGTGAATGTCAAACTATTCCTTTAAGATATTTTCAGCAATTAGTTTTTTTCATTTACAAACAAACTAAACTGTGTTTTCCTTGCTTTTTTCTTCAGTCTGGAAGTTTTGGATCATATTTATTCTACAATTTTCTTTGGATTAACACAAGTTTCTACTCCTCAGTCATTTGCTCTTATTTTGCATATATTTTTACTAACCACATAGTAAAAACAGCAACAGCAATAACATGTTTTTTATTGTGTATCTGTAGGGCCATGGATGCAGTGAAGCCTGGCCTGATGACAGGAAGTGACACCGTCTATTTCTGTGTGATTGACAGTCAGGGCAACGCTTGTTCTTTTGTCAACAGCATCTATATGAGCTTTGGAAGTGGACTCGTCCCCAAGGGTTGTGGATTCTCATTACAGGTGTGAGGGATGAGCTTGTGTATGTGTTTGTGCTGGTTAGCGATGGGTCTGCAAAACCGTTGTACCTGCAGTGTAGTTGTAGCACAAAGTCATGCTTAAAATTGGGGTAAAGCAAGCCAGACTTTCCTGAATCCTGCCACATCTCAACATCATCCCGGCATTTCAGCTGCTCTCTAAATGTGACGGTGAGACAGAGCTGATGAAAATATGTTAATGGAGATTTGAGTTGGCTTATATTTCTTATGAATTAAAAGGTTCAGTTTCCCCTGCCTCCAAACTGTTCACCATGGGTTGGAGTTTTGCATGGGAAGACACAAACGTTATAAACCAGGCCCGTATGTTGCACATTTTCATATTTTGTGATTCTGCTTGTACAAGAGCAGGAATGTACGGTGTGTTTGTGCCAAGTGTATCTATGTAAATACATGTGTTGTGCTGTAACTTATTTTTTTATCATGGACCTATGAGGACAGAGCTGTAGTAACATGGTAATGTGCGGTGAACATAATTTCCATAGAACCTATCCACTGTGAAAGAAACACTCCCAAACATACAAGGAGGAGAAAGAAAAGCTTGATTTCTGGTGTGTTTTATTAGTTTGTTTCAAAACCTTTTTTTTTCTCTCCCGCAGAATCGTGGCGCCAGCTTTTCTCTGCGCCGCGATCATGTTAACTGTATTGCTGGGGGGAAGCGGCCATATCACACCATCATACCTGCTCTGCTCACTGACTCTGCAACCACATCACATCCACCACGGCTCCTCGCTGCGCTGGGGGTGATGGGGGCTTTTATGCAACCGCAAGGACACGTCCAGGTAATCATGCAAGGTGGAGTGTGAATAACTTTTACATAAAGTGTGTCGGATATGTCCCCAGCACAGATTTATTTCTATCTTATTTTAATATCTAACTTTTTCACATCTCACTATATCTAACTTTTGACTTGTCTGTTCCTGATAAACCTGGTTGTTATTTATAGTCAGATTAGATAAAGCACTGAAAATTGTCATTTGAAACATTAATTTTGTGAAGTACTTTGAGAATTCTTCAAAATGACTTTCACATGTTCCTCTTTGATTGTGTGTGATGAGTTACTAACTTTCTCTTGTGTTAAGGTGCTGCTGAACATGCTGGAGTTTGGGATGAATCCTCAGCAAGCTCTGGATGCACCAAGAGTCTATGTACACTATGATCACAAATGTACGCGCCTGCACCCATCCAACACACACACACACACACACACACACACACACACACACACACACACACACACACACACATTTATATTCCCTCACAATAGTTTAATCTAATTATGAGTCCATGTGTTTGTGTCTAGCTTTACTTGATGAGGACAATGTAAGTTTTTCAAAAGAAAACACTGTATGTCTCAACATTACCTTCCAGCTCATGTAAATCATTTTCTAAAATTAAATGCTGATTAAACAATCTGTGTGTTTTTAGCCAATCAGTGGTGGGTTAATCTGGAGGAGGGGGTCGACCAGGAGGTTGCTAAGGAGCTGAGAAGACGCGGCCACAAAGTCAACTGGCCAATCACAGGTGCCGTTTTCATTTATGTAAAGACTGTTTGTAGTGGCTGCATGCTATTTTTCAGATGCTCAGTATAGTCTACATGGAAGAAACATAATTGGAAAAATGCAAGTGCAGGCTTTCCATTTGTTTTATGGATTGTATTGTTTTATTAAAGAGGTGCTGCATACTACCTGGTTAAAAGTTAATGTGTTACATTAATGGTCATATTGATTGCTTAGTACATTTGTCCATAAACAAATGAATCATGGTTGAAACAACAGGTAGTCTGAAGGTATGAGACTCCCATAAACTCAGTCTCTTCCTGTTGCAAACACAATGTTTTTTTTTCTTCCTCTTCCCTGCTCTGGCATTATTGTAGGTGAAGTCGCCTGCTCTTTGGCTTTTCAGAAGAAAGCAAAGTAGTTTTGTTTGATACCACCTTTCAACTCCCCGAACATCTGCTGTGAACTTTTTACCTGATTTTAATCAGGAAGACCAGCACACCCTCCATGATTAGTTCATAGAGCAATTTCCATTTGTGTTAAGTCCAGTAATGATGTATCAGTTATAGAGGGCGACATGTAGCACCTTTAATGAAAAACTGGATATTTTTTATTAATTTGTGTGAAAAAACAAAGTAAAATGAACCTGCTCTTCCTTACTGCCTTAATTTCTTTGTTTTACTAACTTTTATTTTCAAATGAACAATTGAAGCCACTCTCAGCTTTTACACAAACTCCTGGCCTGTATGAGATTTAATATTTGACACTAACATCATCACCATTCATTAACAAAAAAAAAAAAAAAAAAAAAATCCAATTTAATGAACAAAATGTCTTAACTTCTCATTCCTGTGTTGCTCATCACTTGGAAACTGTCAATCAACCACTGTCCTCTCCTCAGACAAGTCATAGCTGCCAGAAGCCTTCAGCTCATGATCTTAACATGCCAGTGACACCTTTGGTGATCAATACATCTTTCCTTTCATATGTCTTTTTGTTCAAACTCACAGGCCACAAGAGGTCTCAGTTTGGGCGGGGACAGATCATCACAGTGCGGGATTGGTGGAACCCATCTGTCAATCAAACTGATGATCCACCCAGGGTGCTGTGGGCTGGATCAGACCCCCGAGGGGATGGGTGTGCTCTGGGATACTGAGGCATATGTATGTGACCTCTTTTATTCTTTACTGTGGATTAAATGAAATGTAGTGGTACTTAAAATATTTGACTGTGAACATTCACTTCTTTCCTTTAATTCGTTAAATGCAGAACAAACAGGAAAACAAATCTTTGTGCAACATAACATTACATACCAAAGATGCCATTCCTCAGCTCTGAAACAGATAATTATCTCAACTAAATGACAGAGTCTCTTTAATTAGTTGTTGCTGATCTGGTCTTTGCAAGAAATGACAACAGTATCATATCAAATACTGTATGTACAACTCTGCTTCCACAGTAAATGATTGCTGCATCTTTAGCAACGTTTCACAAAACAAATCAAGTTGAGGTGATGTAATAATGTGATGTGAATCACATCAATCTGTGTTATATCTTCATTTAAACTCTTTTACATTATTTTGCTACACTTTAAAGTTGAGTGAAGGTGATTTATCAGTCTATATTTCAAATGATCTATGACATGCTGGATGTATTTCTGATTTTATACAATTTTATGATTGACAAATAAATACATTTTTAAAGTTATGCTTCGTTCTCAAGAATCTCTGTTAATCAGTTCATAATACAGATTCCTCCATACCTGATGGAAATCTCCCTGATGTCCCTCATTTATCATTACACAAAGAAAACTACAGGGATTTAACAGTTAATAATGTTGGGAGTCCTGAAGTGTTTGTAACTTTAATTATTGGTGTTAGTATGCTATAAAAAGTTCTGGTTTTACTTTGTCAACAGCAATATGATTTATTGATCCAACACTTTGCCCCAGAGTAATGTGTGTGTATTGTTGCACTGCTCTGATGTGAAACTACAGTTGAACATGATCAACTCATGGTTGCAAGTTACTTTGATTTGCTGTGATTTACTGACTTTTTTCTCCAACACCACCATCACAAATCAAAGTCTAATGGACACTGAATTTACTGAGAACATCCATGGCACTCACAGGAAAAGCCCGTTAAAAATGTAAATCCTCAAGTGTCTTTGATTTTGATGGTATTGATGCACTGATGCATTTATAATATTGTATGTTGTTAGGCAGGCTGGACACAGTGAGTGTTGTGTATGTGTATGAATTTGATCTCTGTAGCTTTTGGGAAACGCCCTCACTGAACCACACATACCAGATGTATGGTGGCTTTGGATGTGTGAAAATACAAGTGAGCTGGTAAACAGCTTGTCAGCCACTCTGGAGCAGGCGGCTTGAACTTGATTCCACTCCAACACAAATCTCTCAGTGTAGAAACATGATGTTGGACTTTGTTTCGTTGTTGATCTCCTTACAGCTCCAGTCCCGACCTGGTACCAAACGTTTACTCTTATAAAGAGCCGTGTGTTCTGTCGCCCTAACACACTCTGCTTTTACATAATCTGCCTTAATTAACACTGGTTGAAACAGCTTGTTAGTGCAGGTCCTTGGCGGCCACTTGCAGCTTACGGTGCACTTTATCTGGATGTGGTGCATTCCAGCTGGATTATAAAGCAGCTCACGACATACTAGGCCCCTTAGGCACATATATGTATACATACACAGCCTTTCTGGCTTCCTGACACAGCACTATTGAGGAGTGAGGAGTCATGATGTGCCCTATTGCCCCACAAAGACCTGCTGAGCTGTTGTATCATTCTGACCTAGAAAAAAGCAGCCTTGCCTATGAGCAATATGATATGATATGATAAATTTAGGAGGAACTCCTATGAAACTTTAAGGGTTGGACTGGCCCTTAAAACTGACCTGCAGTGTACCTGTCTGCTGAAAACATCTATAATGGATTTACAGGAGAATGAAACAATCAGAAAACTTTGGGACATATTTCTTCTATAGTTTTTCTTAAAAACTGTCACTTTTTTAACATGGGAATGAACCATGTGTTTAATACTTGTAGCAAGAAATTAGACAGTTATATGATATTTTATGTATTGGGATTGGTACTTTTAATAGAATGAATTTCAATAAATAATAATAATAATAACAATTATTATTATTATTATTATTATTATTTCTTCCAACCCTGCTTCCTTCACACAATAAAGATAACTTGATAAAGCGCATAAGACTAAAAGGCATGAATTGAAAAATATACTGGATTTCTTATTCCTTTTCTTCATATAGTGAACCAAACTATACTGTGATATACTATATTTTGTGAAATAACCAGTCTATTAGTTTATCAATTGTGAACTGATCAGTCATTGAAGTCCTCTGTCATTAGAAACTTGGCAAAGTTGTACAAATAGTGCAGATGTGCTTCTTTTGTCTTTGGCATCATAAATTTGTTCACCGTGACTGCTGGTTGGATAAAATTAGCAAATTGTAGATTAAAAAATATATATAATTTAACATGTTTCATAGATAAATGATGATAAGTAATTGCCTTAGTGCAGATTATAGTATTAACTCAAAACAGGTGAAATATGTTGTATTAATGTAAACATTGTGTGTGGGGACCCAACTGAACACACTGCTTCTGTGTTTCAGCACGTCGACCTGATGTAGTGACTGAGTCATTTAGAGAGAAATTAATCCTGTGTTGTGAGTGCTGCTGGCTCACAGGCTGTGGGAAACATGCACACAAACATTAGCACACACATACACACACACACTCTCTCTCTCTCGTGGGATTTGTCATATTTCTGACTGAGCCCTGTGCAGCTATTGGTCAGCAACTTTACTGTGAGTGTGTTTCCTGGCTCAATTTGTGTCATGGCAGAACTCCCTTTGTAAGGAAGGAGAATCTGTCCATAGTTTACACACACACACACACACACACACACACACACACACACACACAGCAGCCTCTCGTCACTCGTTTTTGTTTCCTGTCTCCCCAACTGCTCTCACCCCTCCCTCCCCTCTTTCTCTCTTTCTCTGCTGTCCTCGGTCCATTCCACTTCTCTCCTCTCCTCCCTGCGGTTGTGAGTGTGTTTTTGGGTGAGCCATGTGTTGTTCAGTGGGTTTTGCCAGGTCTCTGGGTCTGGCCCTGCTGCCTCTGGCCCTCTGTTGTATCCTGGCCAACCTGCTGCTGCTGTTTCCCATGGGAGAAACCACCTACATCGAGCAGGGCCGCCTGGCCAGCTACATCTGGTACTTTGGTGGACTAGGAGGAGGAGGACTGCTGGTGAGTAAAAGCTGCACTCATGTTGTGATTAGATGAGAAAGCATTCGAGCTGGTGATTTTTTTATACTATAAGTTGTAGTAAGGTCAAAATATTCTGTTTCCTGGTTTTTCAGTTTTAATTCAAATTTCTGGAGGTTGTTGTATCTCAACCAAATATTAGGTCTTGTTCATGGTGGTGAAAAATTTTATTTTATCATCAGTGATTTGACTGCACATGGACCAAATAAAGAGTAGTGTGGTTACCCACTCTTCAAAATCTCAGCTTTAGTATCTTGGGATAACTTTTACTTTTGTCGCATTCATAGTCGCCGTCATCGTTTTTAATGAGTTTTTACTTTAGATGTTTTTTTTAAGCCAATTAATTGATTCTCAATCTCTTAACATGATACCTCAACTGCACATCCTTCCATATACTTTCTGCCACTTTAATGGGATTGCAGATGCAGCGGTGTGAGCCTTTTGTACAGACCAGGCATTTTACAGAGATTTATTATTTTTATGTCTCTTTAATATTAATTTACCCAAAGAATCTGTATTTCTGTCAGATTTTGTCATTTATTTCCATATGTTAATGTGTTTGAAATGCATATAATAACAGCTGAGTTTGATCAGATTTTAACTTCCTTAACTTGTGTCTCCTCAAGTTGCACACAGTATAATTAGTATTATCATAGACAAGTTGTTAAACTTTGGGTTTGATTGTGACATTCAGCCAAATGGATGAAGACACTTTAAGGATGTACACATTTTTTATCTAGGCAGCATCTCTCCATCAAATAATCTGACTGGATTATTGGCAGAGGAAGCTAAAACAATGTGGATGACACTAACAAAGGACACTGGTGCCACGTGGTGGAACTTTTATCTGCAGCAGTAAGCCAAATGTAATGAGATTCACTTTAATTGTTTTCAGCAGTTTGGTTGCTTTTCTTGTCCTCATTATCTCTATGCAGGACTCTTTGACACTGGAAAACTCTATTTTAAGCCAAAATGTAGACCCAAAATCATTAACTGTCAATTGTTTCCCCTCGGACACCATTCAGTCTGAGTGTGTTTGTGGTTGTTCACTGAGAACAATAGAGTGTTGTGTGAATTCACAGTTAATCCGTCTGCTCTACATGCTGCTGATCTGATGGGTTTATGCTCCGACTGAGCAGAAAGGAGCTGTTCTTTCAGTTCGGTTTTAAGGAGCAACAGAGGAGAGACTGTATTTTCCCAGACAAGATTAAACTTGTTGACCACCAGAGCACTTGTGGTGGATACATAAAGCTTCACTTTCTAAAATATTTACAGTTTTTTGCAGTTTCTTTCTAGGTGAGAATAAAAGACTGCTGAAACAGTTGTTGTACCCTATGTGGAAGATGAAAACACACACATGGCCAGCACATGCCCTCCAGTGTTTAGGCTAACAGTTTATCTCTCAGTTGCTAATATTTGACTTTCTCATGGAGAAAATGTTTATTCCTGCATCAGTTTGTGTAAAGCTGTCAAAACAAGCAAAAGGTACAAGTGCATTTGGACATTTTAAGCAGTTGATGAATCAGCACAGAAGTGGGAGAATAAGCATTTCAGAACAGAGTAGGGTACTGAAGTATGAGCGTTAAATGTTGAGTTGTAAGTGACATTTCCTGCAGACTTTTCGTAAATAACATATCAGCTATGGAGGAAGTGTTGAATGTGTGTTAATGTCAATCAGCAGCAACAGCAAATGGGATCAGATGACAAAATAGGAAAGCTTCTGACTAAGACATAATGATACATTTAAATTGGGTGACTTAAAAAAATAAAGGCTTCTGGTATATGCCTGTCTCAAATAATGGCCTGGATTTTGCCTGGGCCGAGGTACATAAAGTCCTGCTAACTTTTCAGGAATACACAGTAGTTCATCTATACCAGTCTTTGTTGTATTTGTTATTATGAGAACAAGCCTGTCTTCAAGCAGCGAGAACTACCTCTGAATTTATGTTTTTTTTGTGTTGCTGTCCTTATTTTTTCCTCTTTGAGCTTATTCTTTCTTTGTGGAAATGACAGAATAACTAAAGAGTCAAAGAGCAAACTGAACCCCTCTGAGAGAAATCTATCTTTAACTCCCTTCCTCTCCCTTGCTCTTCCTCCCTCCTTTAACTGCCTTCCCTTTCTCGCTGTGCTCTTCTCTATTATCAGTCTCTCTCCCTGCCTCTGCTAAAGGACAGGGCTTTAAGGAAGACATCCAGGATGTGTATGTACCCTATGATCTGTGTGTGTGCGTGTCCTTGGGAACTTCCCTCCCTCTGTTAGGTTGTGATTCAAAGTCGTTGACTGCTGGGACAGAGAGAACAGCACAGGAAAGAGGAGGAGAGGAAAAGGGGAGGGGGAGATAGTAAAAGAGCAGGACCCTGAAACAAACAGATTTGCAGTTTTTTCACAGTAAGGCTGACCAAGAGGTCAAAATGTTCACTTTTAGTTAACTTCAGAATATCTTTAAATCTAATGTATCTGTAAACATAGCATGCAAAAAGGCTAAGGCTGTGTCCAAAAGAAATACCCCTCTATATACTATGTTATCATTTACACATTGCTAGTGTCACTGTAGTCCTGTTCCTTCCTTGGTGATGGGTCTTTTACATCATATGAACAATACTGCTTGACAGACGGGGGAAACACACAGAACGTTCTGTTTGTGTTTGTACTCTATAAAGACTCAAAAATCAATATAACAGCAACAACAACAACAAAAAAGTAACAGTATTCTTTTCTGTGTTTCCAGATGCTGATTCCAGCTGTGGTCTTCATCACTCTGGGGAAATGTAGCTGCTGCTGGAATGAGAGCTTCATTGTAAGGGACTTACTAAACTATCCATACATTTATGTTTTTATTAAATCAATATATTTATTTAAAACTGACTTTCAACCCTTGTAACTCTTCACAGTGCTCTTATTCTCCTCCTTTTTCTTGGAGAATAATACAGTACAGCTGTCATTAAGCCAGCTAACACTGTGTCCTTATGAGGAGGAATGCTAATGCTAATCCAGCAATGACAATTCAACAAGGGTCCCATTGTTAGTTAACACTCAACAAAGTAAGCTTGGCACACACCACTCAAGCCACATGCACAGCTGCAGTTGTTTCTCTCTCTGTGTGTGTGTGTGTGTGTGTGTGTGTGTGTGTGTGCGTGTAGCAGCTGCCTCTGTAACTTATCTATGAAATGCACACAGAACAGTTTACATAAATACACACAGACAGTCACAAAAGGGATCAGACCACATGCAAACTCTTCTTTAAAATAATCTTCTGTGTCTGCTTTTCTCTGCAGATGTGCGGGTCAGTGTTGGCGGCTGTGATTGGCCTGGTGGGGTCTAGCTACTGCTTCGTCATATCAGGGTTCGCCTTGCTGCAGGGTCCCCAGTGCTTCACCTCTCTTGGATGGAGCTACCCCTTTGCAGACCAGTGGGGCAGGTAGGGAGATACATTGCTGTGTGTGTGGTGTAGAAACATGTTAAAATGTGTGTATGGAGTGCAGTACATATGGTGCATCATGTCTATCTCTAATTAAGGATTCACTTTCAAAGATTAAAAAAATGTCACAAAGAAAGAAAAAATGGCTATAAAAGTTTATAGAGGTGCAAAGTGACATCTTGAAATGAGTGGTTTTGTCCGACCAACACTCCAAAACCCAAATAGATTTTATTTACACTTATATAAAACAGAAGAAAAGTGAGAAGTGAGTCACATATGAGAAAGAGGAACCAGTGAATTTTAAGCACTGTTGCTTTATGTATAACATATGATTAAACATTTATCAGAACTGTAGCTGTTTAATCAGTAAACTCATCAGTAAGTCAGTTCATTTCAGCTATGATTTGTTATTATGACTGTTGATGTGATAGGAAGAGTTAACATTCACATTAAAGGTTTTGTACAAACACCAGAACTCTCTCTTTCATGTGCAGCTGGTTTTCTGTGAGACGTTTCTTGTAATGTTTGGATGTCTAATAATTTAAGTGCTCTGTGTCTTCTTTGAATTTATTTGACCATTGACCTCACTCTGCTGCCTGATTCTCTATTGATCTCTTTGTGTGTGTGTGTGTGTGTGTGTGTGTGTGTGTGTGTGTGTGTGTGTGTGTGTGTGTGTGTGTCTCAGGTATCTCCTACAACCAGAGACCTGGTCTCAGTGTCTTCAGCCGGTTCATATCGTCGAGTGGAACGTGACGCTGCTGTGTGTGCTGCTGGGCCTGGCTGTGCTGGAGTTCATCATCTGTCTCCTACAGCTGGGAAACGGTTTAGTCAATGCCGTCTGCCGGCCCTGTTGCTACAAGCAGGAATATAGTCTTAATGCTTAGATAAACCCATATGTAGCTACACCTGGTTAGGCACAAGTGCATGTGCACACATAAAAATTCACGGTCAACATGTATATAAAGGACACTTGCATATTGCAGAAGTCTGCACACGCAACCTCAGTGCCCAGGGCATTGTGTGTGTGAGTACAATGCCACTTTCCTACTTAAACACACTTACACCTGCAGTATCATGGACGCCTGGCAGCCATGTCAGTGTAAATACTTTATTTTCAAGTGACAAAAATCAATATGAAGTGACTGATGAGTTTTTGTGGTGCAGCAAGTCTCAACATGCCTAAGGCCTGTTGCCTTAGACTGTTATTAGTCTATATTAACTTTGATGTATATGTGTGTGAGTCATGAATGCTGCCTAGAAACAGAAAAAGGATGCAGTTTACTTTTGCAATTTACTGGTGAAAGGAAGCTAATCAGACACACGTACAAATAGCAAAGACAAAGACGAGCGTCCTTGATGATAATAATGATAACATTAGATATACAGGTTAGTAGGTTTCACAGAAGTAATTGCACAGTTGTCACATAACAGTGCAAAATATAGAAAACAAAAATGCCCATGTGCCTCATTTGCTTTCTTTCAAAGGAGATAGAGAACTGTATTTTTACACTCGAGTGACAACTGTTTTCTTACCTCATAAAATCTGTCCTTAATGTCAAGGTCACTCACTTTCTTTATTATCAGTATTTACTGTATATTGTTATACCTAAACCCAAACCCAACAACTACAGTACACTTTTATTGAATATACAAACAGTACAATTCAAATCAATGTCACTACACTAGTGCACATAAGACGGCCACACACAATGACAGAAATTATTTCACTGTCATTGTTAATGGTGTCCATGCACGTTTCCATTATTTTAGTTGTTCAGTGCCTCAACTGACCTGATTATCTCGATGCACCAGGAAGTGTCTTTTCTGTCCATTTTTATTCATGTGGTTCCATCATTCAAACACTGTGTTGGATGACTGAGGGACTACAAGCAGATTTTTGTGTGTGTGTTTGTACATTTGTTTTCATTTTTTAGAGCATTTTATTGTAAATTGTTTCTTCACATCTTTCGGATGCTAGATCAGTGTTAATGAACATTTTATATATATTTTAGTGACATATTTTTATAATGTATGTTTGTGCTGCCTTGAATAAAAAACAAGTATTTCCATTGTAAGTATCCAGTGAGTCATTCAGTTGAAGCTGATTGTACAGCTAATCTTTGTTCACCCAGAAAAACAACTTGAAAGCAGGAAGCACCTTGGCTGAAGACTCTGTGACATCTCTGGGATTTCATACTAAACAGTAGATGTTTTAACTCCCCTCCTGCACCTCCCCCAAACTCTTCCTGCAAATAAATGTTTGGATAAACTTATCTGATATCCTCTTTTTAGCTCAGCATTATTAGTTTTGGCCTCTCTCACTCTTACAGAAGAAGATGGCGTCTGACACAAATGCAATATTAGCTTACGTGTAAAAGGTCAAAATTTCAGTTTGCCTGTGTGTGTATGCAGCCTTCTCAGTGTTTTGTAATATAAAAAAGTTTCTGTGCTGGAGTTTCCAGTATTGCCTGTTATTGATCTATAGCAGGACTCAAACTTACTGAATGTGGCCTTCAACTCTGGGGACCAAGCCCATTTCAATAATATATGTGATTTTTCAGTACATGAAACTATATCTTAGAAGTCCCTACTTCATCCTAATGCGGCTGTGGGGAGATTGGTCCTTTTGCTTTTGAAAGAATAAATAATGCTTTATAAGCCTTAAAATATGATGAACCAGCCATAAAGGGAGAATGAATTGGTCTTCATTGTTTAAGAGGAAAATTGAATTATTAAAGTAAACAAACTACTTGCTGGTTGGACATGGTGATATTTCACTTTTGGTAAAATTGTGAAAAATGCTAATTTAAGTGAGCCAGTGCCTTTCCCATCTTTTTGTAGTTAATATTGGACGGCAGTATTGATTGGATCAAAAGTCAGAATGTTTTACTGGTAGAGATTTGATTTTCTATATTCCTCCTAAAAGGAGATAAATCACATAAAGTCTGACGTAAATGTGAAGTAAATCTGATCTCTTCGTGTTTGGACAATCAAATACGGATGACGCAGAGTAAAACATGTTCTGCTGTTATGCAAGTGCGACAGGTTGGCCCAGACTCTGGCTGTTGGTCAGAGACCCCTTTATCTTGCTTTGATGTTCCCAGCTGTCAGTCAGCTGGGTGAGTATATAAAGACACACAGAGAGGGTCTAAGGTTGTCAGACTGCTAAACAGCTGTCTGCCCTGCTTGTCTTCATCATCATCAGTCGCTAGAATACGGGCTCATCATCTTCCTAGCCAGTGCTAAATCTTCAAAATGCATCGGTCGGGGTTAAGGGGAGTGTTGCTGCTGTGTTTTGCAGCAGTATGTGTGTCTGGGATGAGGCGAGAGTATTTTCTCAGGATAGAAGAGGTGTTTTGGAATTACGCCCCAACTGGGATGAACATCATTCAAAACCGCACACTGCAGGAGGATGAGTAAGTATAAGCACACTCCAGTTAGCACTGGAGCTCATCCAGTGTTGGTACCAAGAGACAATGTCTCTCCTGTACTGGCCTTCCTTTAAATGCAAAAACAAATCATTCTAAAAAAAGTTTTTAACCAGTGTCTATAATGTTAACAATGCAATCTCCAATCTTACTGCAATTTTTAAGCCATTTTCAAGTGTATTTACAACTGATTTTTAGTCTACACTGATAATACTTGGACCATGCATCTCTAAAATGTCAACTCTTGACATCTGAAACCTTATTTTTTTAGCTATGACTATGTATTTTTCAGTTACTCTAATGGGTTTTAAAATGGTTTATGCAGCTTTAAAGAACAAACCCAACTGTGTATGCGTTTCTGTGAAAGTGCCTTTCACATTTTTATATTATATCGACTTCGTTTGAATTACTTATTACTTTTCTGTAAAAGCACTGTTGTCTGAATTCCTGTCAAAACATTATTAAAGAATAATTATTTATTGAAAAAAGAAAAGAAATGGACTTCACTTAAGTAGATAGTTAAATATTGCTTACATACTGACATGAGACAGAAGATATGCATTAAGTCAGAGGTGTAAATAATACAGTTAAAGATATTGACACACTGGTATGGTTTTTTGTAGAAACTAAATCACACTTACTGTGTTTTTTAGTAGCTTTAATCAAATACAAATTTCTGAAATATATCAATAGTAAATAACAGGAAAAAAAAACATGTCTCATTCTCCTTTTTTGCCTTGATCTGTAGAGAAGCGTCAGTCTTTCTAAAGAGAGGACCCCAGTGCATCGGCCCCACCTACAAGAAGGCTGTGTATAAGCAATACAGCGACGCCACCTACAGGACAGAGGTGGCAAAGGCGCAGTGGCTGGGCTACCTGGGACCCCTGCTGATGGCCGAGGAGGGGGACACAGTGATCGTCCATCTGAAGAACGCAGCATCCAGGCCTTACAGCATCCACCCGCATGGACTGAACTACACAAAGGGCAACGAGGGTGAGGAACTGATGAAGTGATGCAAACATTTGTGCATACTTAACAGACTGACAGACACAAGAACACAAATCTGTCCCCTCAGGAGCCCTGTACCCAGACGGCACAGGTCCAGAGCTGAAGCGTGATGACTCAGTAGCTGCTGGTGCGACGGTGACATACGAGTGGACCCTCCCAGAGTCCCACAGCCCAACACCACAGGACAGCAATTGCATGACCAGGTTCTACCACTCCCATGTCTCCCCACCAAAAGACATCAACTCAGGACTGATAGGACCCCTCATCATCTGTAAGAGAGGTACTGGAACCATTTTATTATTATATTATACATATATATGGGAGTAATTACATTTATTTTAGAACTGTACTGTGCTGTGCAGTTTTGAGGTATTTCTGGCAGCAACATACTTTTTCATACTTTTTACTCAACTAAATTTATATGACATGCTCTTGTAGAATATGATACACTGTTACATATTATAATAAGTAGATCAAAGGAGTAGCACCATGAAAAGTTGTCACTGTGGCAGATATCACTGTTTGTGTAGTGATCTGAGCTTCTCTTGCTTGAGTCCACTACCCATACAGACTAAAGAGAGCCACCTCCCACTCAGCATTGTAAAACTGAGATGGTAGATCAGTTCGGCATGTTCGGCTGAGGGCAGTCTCAACCATCAAACCAGAAGGATGTTTAGCAAGCTAATACCCCCTCGTGAGCAAGAGTAGGAGTCACTGTGTCTGAGAGTGTGTGCATGTGTGTGCATTTGTATTTTGCACTCACCACCCTCTGATTCCTTGCAGTTGTTTTCCTCCAGTCTTTTCCCCCTCTCCTCAACACATGTCCCCTCCAGTTAGCAGTCAGTCAAAGAGAGACTTATTTCACACAGTGGAGACTGGCACCTCTGCAGCTCACTGCTGCAGACAGGTTGAAAAGTGAGATTGAAGATAAATCCAGTTTTTATTGTCAAAGGTTTTAAAATAAACACTCCTCCTGCCAGTAAATGCGCCCGGATCAGAGCAGAATTCTGAATGTCATATTTAGGACCTGTCAAGACATAAATGATCCGTTTTGAGAGTATCTGACGTCATCTTTTTCTTAACTGAGTCCTGTCCACTTTAACAAATTGAGCAGTGCACAGAGGAAAAAAACAAAGCAGAAACCAAAATTGAGCTTTGGCAAAGAAAGTCTGTTCATATACAATAATATCAATAACAGTATGATGTTAACAGATCAATGCACATTATCCTAAATTGTCCTCTTCTCTGTAGGAACTCTGGACTTACATGGAGACCGGTCAGGAGACTATCTGTATGCTCTGCTGTTCATGGTGTCTGATGAGAACTTCAGCTGGTACCTGGACGACAACATCAGGACATATATTACAAATCCTGCCAGAGGCCTGAAGGAGGACGAAGATTTCATAGAGAGCAACAAAATGCATGGTGAGTGAGAGGATCCACCTCTACATACTTGCACACACATACACAAACAAACACCTTTAACTCTGATTGCGGGTTGCAGGTATTAATGGTTTCCTGTACGGTAACCTGCCTGGACTGAGCATGTGCCAAGGCAACAAGATCCACTGGCATATGATGGCATTAGGCAATGAGGTAATTACTGTGTTATTATAACTACTAATCTGAATATTTAATATGTTTTTGTAATCTTACTGACATATTTTAGAAGAAAAATCTGTGTTTTTAATGTCTGTTTGAAACCATAGTGCAACATTTTTTCTTCATTGTCAGAACCTTTAAAGTGAGCTAGGTAGTTTTATCTACTTTTACCTTTAAGTCTGCCATGGTTTCTTTCACCAATAATCTTTGGTCATTTGAATAATAATATAAGAATAAGTCTATTGCTTGTCTTTTTAGTTTTAACTTGCTGTACATCACAGAATTTACATTAGCCTCCATCACATCTTGGTGTCAAACCATGGTTTACATGTCATCGATCTACAACAGGTGGACATGCATTCAGTTCATTTCCATGGACAGATTCTGACCGTTCAGAATCACCACACAGACACAGTCAGTCTTTTCCCTGCCTCCAGCACCACGGCTGAAATGGTGGCTGACAACCCGGGACACTGGCTGCTCACATGCACCGTCAATGACCATCTGATGGGTGAGCTCTCCATTTTCTTCCAATCTGAATAATCACTTAGTTTATTCAGTATTGTTTTTGAGATTTGTTTTTTTGTGTGTGTGTGTCTTCCCAGCTGGAATGCAGGCCATATTTGAGATCAAGAAGTGTTTCCCCAACGTTCATAAGCCTCGGCCACATGGTGAGCTCAGACAGTTCTTCATTGCTGCTGAAGAAGAAGACTGGGACTACGCTCCTACGCCACCTAATGATGGGTTTGTAACTGAATACACACATACACACACACACACACACACACACACACACACACACACACACACTCATAGAAATGGTTCTGCATGGTCTTAATGTTTGTGTAAGGGAACTATTCAATTAAAAATGTGCACTTACACCTCTGTGTGTGTGTGTGTGTGTAGGGAAGCAGAGACGTTTGTAACCAGGGGTCGTAATCGTATTGGGAGCCGCTACAAGAAAGTCCGTTACACAGAATACACAGACAACACCTTCACAACAAAGATGCTACGCAGCCCAGAGGAGCAACACCTTGGAATTCTGGGTAATCCAGGCCGGGCTGGGGTTGTGGGCACTTTCTCACAGTCAGAGATGCTGTGGTGTTAGAAATGTCATATTAGTTCATCAAAACTCTGTAGGTACTAAATGAAAAATACAATTTATCAATGGTATCTTATCTATCTAATTAGCTAATTAGAAGGTTATCTTCCAAATTAAAAGTACCTAAATAAATGGTCATTCTGTTCATCATGAAATCATAATCTGCATTACATGACAGAATAGGCTCCATATTCCTTTGTCAATAAAAAAAAAGTTTGAAATATGCCTTGTTATTATAATGCGATATCCACTAACAAAATGTCAGAATGCAATTGTCAGAAACTTACAGCAAACCAACAGCTCTGTGTCTGTTTGTGTCTGTCGACACCTCCAGGTCCCGTGCTGCGCGCCGAAGAGAGGGACACTATCAGGGTGGTGTTCAAGAACAAAGCAAGCCGGCCTTACTCTATACAACCCCATGGTGTTCAGTACAGTGTGGAACAGGATGGGACGCTCTATTACAATGAACTGGAAGGTAAACACACACACACACACGTTTTGTTATCATTGTCTAGATTAAACATGAATAGCTTCCTCGTCTGTTTTTATGCCTTCATGTTTCCTCCCTTACACTTTCTCTCCTCAGAGTCCTATACAGCGAAGAAACTGCGGGAACTAAGGAGGGAGCAAAGTGAGTTCAAATCTGAATTGCAGTTCCAGTCCAAGTTAGCATGTATTAACGAAAATCTTTTTATCATAATAACTATCTTTCTTTTCACAAATGTGTGTCTTTAGGAGTGGTGACACCTCCCCCAGCTGCTCTGGTCAGGCCGGGGACGATGCACACCTATGAGTGGACGGTGCCGGTGGATGCAGGTCCCGTGCAGGGGGATGCTGACTGTCTGACCTATCTGTACTACTCTGGAGTGGACCCCGTTAAAGACACCAACTCTGGACTGGTTGGACCGCTCCTTGTCTGTCGACCCGGATCGCTGAAGAAAGGCATACAGGTGAAAAGAGAGCATCAGAAACTAAACCCTTAAATCATGTTAGACTATTTCTGAGTTATAAGCAGTATATTTGGTCCTAAATCTACAATAAACACTAATGTGACATTTCAGCAGACAAAAGTTAACATGTTAAGTGTAACCATGCTGCTACTGAAGGAGAGACAAAAGACAATGGAGGTAAAGTGTCATAAAGGGACACAAAGAATATAAAAACAGGTTAAAGACGCCTTTGGGTAATATTAATGTTTTAAGCCTTAAAACTGTTGTGGAGCTGGGGACTCAGATAAAAGAAGTTGTGATAGCTCGATAACATGTCCATAAACACAATTATGAGTCATGGGACCAACACGTTACTAAGTTAGTTGCAGTATCTGGAACCAGCATGTCTATATGGATATTGCTCTTAATAATATGATTACAAATTTGCAATGCTTGTACTTCTATTTTAAGTAGGAAATATTGACAATGTTAACAGCTAGTTCAGTCCAGAACATTTAACAATGAAATTTGCAATTTGCTATTTCTCCCATGAGTTGTTGGGGACTCAAAGGAGCTAAGAGAGAGTTAATATTGGACTTACATTCACCAGGTGGACACAAACACAACACTATATGAATGATGACGAATGAGGACTGAAAAAGTTCTGCATTGTAACTTAAGAGGTGATGATACTCTGTGACAATGGAGTCTTTATTTAGTTTTTCCCAAAGGGACCAAAAAAATAGTCATGTGATTAAGAGGAAATTAATGTCAGGAAAACCAGCGCAAGATCAGAATCTATTTGATCTGCTGAGGTTCACACTGATGATATGAAGATCCTTTATGGAACAAAAACAGTGCAATAACTATTTTGTAAGCCAAAATGTATTTATAAAGTCACAATTTTACACAGCGCCTCTTATTTTGTCTCCTTTCTCCTCTCATGCAGAAAAACTACAACAAAGAGTTCCACCTGCTGGCCACAGTGTTTGATGAGAACTTGAGCTGGTATCTGGATTACAACATAAGGATCTTTGCCACCGCTCCCACCACTGTTAACAAGGAGGATGAGGGCTTTATTGAAAGCAACAAGATGCACGGTGCGTAGGAGACACACATACACACTGATCATGAGGAGGCTCAGAAGGGATTAGGGTCTCCACATAATCACACAACAAAGATAGAAATTCTTGCTCACAAAAAAAAATTATTTATGCTCTAAAGGTGAGATAATGACCGTATGTTTTATTTCTGTGGTTATTTCTTTTTAGCCATCAATGGGTTTGTGTATAGGAACCTGCCAGGCTTGACCATGTGCAAGGGGGATAAAGTAACGTGGCACCTTTCAGGACTGGGATCAGAATCGGACATCAACAGCCTTTACTTTGAGGGAAATCGGTTCATCTACCGTCAGAACAGACGAGACAGCATCAGCGTCTTCCCTCACATCTCACACACTGTCACCATGAATCCAGACAGCATGGGTATGAATCTCTGTCACACATTCCAGAGCCACAGAACAGACCGCTCAGAGAAATGGTCACAACATAGAAAAGATAAGATATGATGAAATGTTTTTTAATCAGGCGGCCAATCACACAATTCAAACAGATATCATTCAACAGGTAAACACTGCTGTGCACATCAGAAACATCAAACAAACAAACATATTAAAATACATACTTAAAAGAATGAAGATGCACAGGAAATCTGACAATCTGGAGAATAGCAAAACACCAAATAAAGCCACTGAAAGTTTGACATGATGTATTTTTAGATAATCATGTCAAACTTTGTTAGATTAAAAGGCAAGATCGAAGACTTGTTTTTAATGGTGTTTTCATATTCTACTGTACATTTTTTTTAAGAATGTCTAAAAAGAAGTTACTCAAGGCCTTTTCATACAGGATGGTGAATTTGGACAGCAAGTGGAAATCAGCTTAAGACAGCTAAATCTGAATATTGTAAACATGGTCAGATAAATTGATGTAAATCTAAAGTTGAAAAGTGAAGACAAGAAAAATTCCTTGCTTCTTTCTGTGACAGACCATCAATCCTGACTGTAAATAAAAGAGAGTATACACACACACACTCACACACACACACACACACAGTGATATATAATATTTGATTTTACACTCCTCAGCCGCGCAGGGATCACATTTACAGTTGACCCACGGAGTCAAACACTTTTTTGCATTAAGGGACGTCAGTGTTGGGCTTGATATTAAAAATGTGAATTTAATGTTTCTGTGTGTTCCAGGTCAGTTTGAAGTGGTGTCACCTACAGTGAATAATTATCGTGCTGGGATGAGAGCCAACTACACGGTACAGAAGTGCAGCTTACTTCAGCGCCAGGGTGAGATTATGCTCCATTCAAAAACCTACTACATCGCTGCCATGGAAACGGACTGGGACTACTCTCCAAACCGCACCTGGGAGACTGAGATGTTCCGCGGAAAGGAAAAGTACAGTACCGCCTGCATACATACATCAGGAACACCACAGAAGTTATTCTTTTTCTTTTGTTAATCTTTGTCACGTACAAAAATAAACAGAATACATTGACAATGGAAAAGATAAACCCCAAATTTTCCATTAATGCAGTATAATATACATTTTAATGAAACTTGAGGGATGGTATTTATTTTGAGTCAGCAGCTGTAAATACTCACTAAAGCAATAAATGTAACTGCTAATCGACAGCTAAAAATAGTGCCTGTCAAATTATAATTTCATCATTTTTCTATATAGATTGCTGCAGTTCGATTTCTGAGCTCTTTTAATTACACCATCTTGTTGCATGCTCTTCTCCAGTGATGCTTTAACAGCGCCCTGATGGAAAGTTAACACAACCCTCAGTTTATACCAACCAACCAAATCCCAATTATTTAAAAACCTGCTCAAACACATCCACAGGGTGGTTGTTCCTTAGCACATGTAAAGACAACATGGCAGACACACACACACACACACACTAAGCCTCACTTATTCCTCTGAAAACTAAGTCTTTCTTTCCTCCACCTGCAGTCCTGCTCCTGTCTTCCTGGATCAGCAGGGTGGGTTTATAGGCTCTCGTTACAAGAAGGTGGTCTATCGCCAGTTCACCAATGACAAATTCACCAAGCAAGTGGAAAGAACAGCTGATATGGAGCACCTCGGCATTATGGGTAGGCAGCAGAAAATATACAGACCATGAGTGTGAATTCTACAATAAGTGTAGGGAGCATTCTGGATTTATGTTTTTTGTTGAACTCCTGCATGACTGGTCATATAATTAGAACACCTTCCCTTCACTCAGGTCCAATGATTCACGCTGATGTTGGAGACAAGGTGAAGGTGGTTTTTAAAAACATGGCTACCAGGCCTTATTCTATCCACGCTCATGGAGTCAAGACAGAAACCCCAGATGTTTACCTCACTAAACCAGGTAAGGACAGGCAGAATATTTGCTGACATGGAGGCAGATAGCAAAAAAAAAAGAAAATCCCCAAATGCTTTATTTTAATTTTCTGAGAATATTAAAACTACATACTTCTGTATTCATTGGTTTTAATACTATGTGTTCTTCCACTTTTTGCAAATTAGTCTGTGATTCAAAACCTGAAAAACTCAAATGTCTTTCCCAGGTGAGACTTACACCTACTACTGGTACGTTACAAAGAATACAGGACCAACCGCAGAGCAAGAGGAGTGTTCTGTGTCTGCATACTACTCCACTGCTGATGTTGCAAAGGTACACTTATGCACAAACACACAAAAATAATAATATATATTTAATAATATAATATATACTTAGCATAATAATTATATGATAAAACATAATTGTCATTTCTTCATACACACACACACACACACACACTCTTATGCTGTCTCCTTGTCTGCCAGGACCTAAACAGTGGTCTGATTGGTCCGTTGGTGATCTGTCGCCGCAGCTGGGCCAGGTGAGTGTTTCTGCTTTATTCATCCATCCACCTTCCTCCACTTATCCGGGACCGCGTCGTGCAGGCAGCAGTCTGAGCAGGGATGCCCAGACTTCCCACACACCAGACGCTTCCTCCAACTCTTCTGGGGGGATTCTGAGGCATTCCCAGGCCAGCCGAGAGACATAGTCTCTCCAGTGTGTCCTGGGTCTCCTCCTGGCGGGACACGTCTGGAACACCTCCCTAGGGAGGCGTCCAGGGGGCATCTGAAACAGATGCCCGAACTACCTCAGCTGACTCTTAATGCAAAGGACCATCTAGTCCTCCTCCCTCCTGTTTTAATACAGAACTACTAGTTAATACTGATTTTTCACACTGTACAGTGAGCCTGCATGATTTCCAGCTCTGACGAAGCAGGTGTTTGATTTGTTTTGTGTTTTTTTACAACGTCACACAACAGATGTATGTTGTTGTCTCCGCTGCTTCCAGGACTCTTGGTGTGAAGAAGGAAGTAGAAGAATTTGCACTGCTGTTTCTGGTTTTTGATGAGAATGAGAGCTGGTGAGTAAAGACACTCTTAACGCTGAACAGTTTTTCTCAGGCAGAGTAATCCACAGCTGCTCTGTCAATATTTTTATTGCAACTTTTTCATCAGCAGAAAGTACTCTGAGGGAAAAGCTTTCAGTGCATGCCAAAAAACTACCGTGCATTTATTGTACATTTCATTTACTGCTGTGATTATTCCAGGTATCTGGATGAAAATATCAGGACCCACATCAGGAACCCTCGTGCAAACCTGAAGGATGATGAAGACTTTATAGAGAGCAACAAGATGCATTGTGAGAGAAATATTCACAAATAATGAATAGTATCATTCTGACAGATAGGATGATTTTTCTGATATAGAAGGAAATGTCCTGAAATTTTCCAATATGTGTGTGTGTGCCTTTTTTGTGTATACAGCCATCAATGGATATATGTATGGAAATCTCAACGGTTTGAACATGGAGGTGGGTGACAAGGTGTACTGGTACCTGATGGGAATGGGCAATGATGTGGACATTCACACCGCACACTGGCATGGACACAGCGTGGAATATAAGGTGCATAAAACATACATGCATGCACACCCACACAATGAGACATGAAACAAGCACACTGGAGCAAACACAAATACCATCTCTTCTTCCTCTCCAGCTGGGTGGAGGTCCTCATCGTACCGATGTGTATGAGCTGTTTCCAGCCACCTTCCAGGTAAAACCTTAGAAGATCTTTGCTTAAATCTTTGTAGCAATTAATACAAACACCACATAAATAACCTTAATTTTCCTTTAAATGTAGAAAAAACTTTCAATGAATTGTGTTTGCGGTATCATAAACATGATGGTGTTTCACCTTATTCCTTGTTCAGACAGTAAAGATGCGTCCTCAGTATCCGGGTACCTGGCTGCTCCACTGTCATGTTACTGACCACATTAAAAGTGGCATGGAGGCGTTGTATACCGTCACTGAGAAACGTAAGGAAACAAACTGAGCAGGGAGACAACTTCTGAGGTGATAGTCATGAAGTTTAATGGGGATGCTGCGTGGAGAATAACATGTTTGTTTCTCTATTACAGCAAAGAGGAAGGGAATTTTTGGTTGAACAGTTGGCAGAGACGGATCCAGACAGAAAACAACACAGACCAGCTCAGATTTAATTCCAGTG
Source organism: Amniataba percoides (assembly GCA_037176925.1). Lineage (NCBI taxonomy): Eukaryota > Metazoa > Chordata > Actinopteri > Centrarchiformes > Terapontidae > Amniataba > Amniataba percoides. The sequence continues at coordinate 5,889,750 of JBAJHX010000106.1, forward strand.
CCCAATTCACTAAACTATTGAGATAGTTATATCCCGAAATAAAACATCACAACTCAGGAGTCATTTTATATTAAAATGTAAATTTTTATAATTGTCTGTCTTTAATATTTTCTAAATGACACTGAAGACCACTGTAGAATAAATAATGGAGAGTGAAAACCTGCAATGTTGTGTGCATAGCCTGTAATGACATAAACTTGGCAGCAGGGGGAACTATAACCACAGAGTCATTGGATTGTGTGCAGAGATGCTGGACCTCACGTGGGAACATTTCAGCAACTTGGTCAGGTTTTTTTGGCCTTGATTTCTTAAAAAGGGGTTTCTGCAGATATCACGGTGATAGATATATATTTACTCTGACCTACTGGAATAAAACAGGTGCTGCCTTCTAAATTTGGCACACTTTATTTTTCACAGTCTTTTTGATCTACATACTGAAGATTAAATTTCAAAAATTGTTGTTGGAAGCACCAAAACACATCATTTGAGCCTTCTTTTTAAATTTATCTTTATTTAGCAGATTTGTTCAATTTATGTTTATTTTGGCCAATGCTGTTCCATTGAAATGAAAGTGTATTATACATGCTGCTCCTCCCTAAGGCTTTATGCTCCTTGAAAGGTGTTTTTGCTTCTTCAAACATTTCATTCCTAATTTAGACAGGTAATCAGACCTGGATTACATTTTACTCATTTTTAGTTAGTTCTCACTTGCTGCATATTGTGAAATAAACTAACTGAGAAAGCAGCTCTAGAGTCGGATATAAATGTTCAAGCAAAGGGATCCAGACATTTCACTCTGAAATATGATACTAAAAACAGTAACATCTCATTTATGTGTGGCATAATCTTCACGGGCTGATCATCATGTCACTGTAAGGGGCAGCTGTAATTGCTCCCTTATGGTCTCATCCATGCAGTAGGATAAAAAATGTAAAACTGAGAAAATAAACAGATGTTAGCTTGTTGACATGTCATGACTCTGGTTCCACAAGCACATACACGTGAAAGCTCATGAAGGTCAATGCAAAATCTCTAAAAATCGTATGAAGTTCATCATTCTTGGACACAGCCAAGTACTCAGTCTGCATCACCAGTAGGTGGCAGTACCATCACTTCAGCACAGCCGCCACAGTCCGAGTGACCTGCAAGACTTGATCAGTACAGTCACAGATGTCCCAGTTATTCAGTGGAGCTGACCAACATGTTTACATGAAATCCAGAAAGAAATTTATAAAACGTTATCTTTGGTTTAGGTGCACAGCTTGCTCTGTGTGATACAACAGGAAAGGTTAAGTTGCCACAGAGCTGACAATTTCTCTTCTTCCATCTGGTGTCACTGCAAACAAGGCATCCACACTCACCTCACCTCAGGGTGATGCAACTTTGAGCCTTTGAGCCTGTCAGTGACCCACAGAGTTGCCCTTTATTGGGGTTAGCTCTACTAGGAGTAGCAAAATTTGCAAGTACCAATGAGAAACTGAACCACTTCAATCGCTCGTACCTCGTCTGAGGGTTGCCACACATCCCGCAAGTCCTGTAAGCTCCATCAGTGATTCCTGGAGTCTGGTGTCACGATGTAAGTGCTAAAGTACAGTTTATTATTCTGTGAATTCAACAAATAGAAAGTGCAATGAGTGATTTTAGATGTCCCAAAAGCAGATGAAAGCCTTAAATACATTTAAAAAAATACATATGCAGGCAAGTGAGAAGCCAGTTTATTCAGAGTTTGCCCTTTTTGACTGTTTTTCAAAAAGGATCTGAGATTGTCTGGATTACCGATCATCACCAAACAAACAAACAAACATTCACATGCATACACAGATGCACAGATACACACACTCTGTCGACACATAGCCAAAACTCAGAAGCACACGCATACACTGTCACACACACACACTGTACTGAGTGCAGATCAGTGTCTCAGCAG
>JBAJHX010000106.1:5918997-5938949 GCA_037176925.1 Amniataba percoides
TTGGATTGGCTGATTAGAAATTAAGTGTTAATCAGCAGTTGGACAGGTGTACCTAATAAAGTGGCCGGTGAGTGTATTTGTGTCTATTTTGATTTCATGCAGAGCAATGATTCTACGTCTTTCATGTTAACTAGATTGATGTAGGGGAGACCGGGTAGGGTTGTAACACTTTTTGCTTCAGCATCTGTAACTCACAGTGTTTCCATGCTAGATAGCTCAAACTTTTATACAGAGTACCCCCATTTCTTTACTATAAAAAGCACCCATTGAAACCTCTGCAAGAATATCAACCCCCTTATAAGTTCAGCTGAAATACATGGAGTGCCTTTGTTACATTCTACCCCACTACTGGGGTAGGATGTAACACACACTGGGGTAAGTTGTAATTTTTTAAGTTGTAATAATGTAAGTTGTAGTCAACAGAAGAAGAAAAAAACAACCCACACTATGCAATATTCTCCAAAATAGGTTTACTATTTGATTTATTTTACAAAAAGAGCACAACACAAGATGTTCCTTTGTGCCCCAATATCACTTTCTCACTAACTCAAGGCATTTATGCTTTTATGAAAACTCAGTTTCTGTTTCCATGCAAAGAACATGCAAGTCTAATAAAAAGTAATGTCAATGTATGGATGTTTGTAAAACTATATCTGAATTCTCAATCAGAGTCACAATACTGACAAATGAATCTTGCTTCTCCTGGAGAGCAAGCTTGGCTTGGTGGGCCCAGAGACTGCACAGAGCACATTTTACCCATACTTCCTTTGGCTTTGAGTTGGAAAATGGCTCCATACAGACAACACAGAAGATCTCGTCATCTGAGGTCTCAGAATTCTCAACCTTGGCCTTCAGTGTTTTCTTGGCATGCTTTCTCTTTTGTTTTCCTTGTTCTTTCCTAGGATACTCTTTCTTACATTTTTGCTTCCTCGTCTCTCTCCTTCTTGCATCAAAGCTTGCTTCACTGGTGTATCAGTGAGTACTTCAGACTGCCTCTTATTCTTGGTCCTGACAGTTGGTTTTCTTTGCCCTGCTTTTGGAAATGGCTGGAGACATGAAGGATTTAAAGTCTGAACTGAAGACAACCCAGAGCTGCCTGACTCACTTGCAGCACTGTGCATGATGATAGAGTGAACTGCAGTGGAGGGGAACTACGATAAGAGGCCATTGGCTGGTGAGTTGGAGGAGAAGAGGCCATGGGCTGCTGAGTGTGAGAAGATGATGCCATGGGCTGGTGAGTTGGAGGAGAGGAGGCCACAGACTGGTGAGTTGGAGGAGCAAATGACATGCCTGGGTCTGGACGGTCAGTCACTTGTGAGGGTGCATAGTCGCCCACCTCAAAAATATCGAGATTGAAGGGCCAAATACCTGTAGACTGAAATCCAGCTTGAATATTTTTGGGAGTTGCTGCTGCAGGCAAAGTAGTCTTCACAATACCTGGAATATCATATATGGTCATTGTCTTTGCAGGATTCATCTTCATCCAGGCATCATTTGCAGTGTTCACCATTTTCTTAAACGGCCCGTAGACAGTTTGATCCAGTGGCTGAAGTTTATGGCTGCAGTGGGGAGGGAAAGTAAACAGTACAGTTCCCTTTTCTTTGCAAAAATCAATAGCTTTCACAGATAAATGTGAATGGTGGTTATCAAGCAAAAGCAAAACCATTTCTTGGCTGATTTTTGTGTGTTTTGCAAAATGATCAAGGAATAACAGGAAATCTTGCTCTTGCATCCATCCTGAGGCAATACCACTTCCGGCACTCCCTACTGGACCATTGTGACTGAAATATTCTTGGTAATGTTTACGAGGGAATATGAAGAAGGGTGGGATCGCATTTCCCAGTGCTTGCACAGCACATGCTACCGACACAAGCACACCTCTCTCACCGGATGTCATTGCACCCACCTGCTTGGCTCCAAGATGTGCAATTACTCGGTCTGGTGACTGCACAGTTGTTATACCAGTTTCGTCTACATTCCATATGTCGCTTCCATCAAAGTTGTATTTTTCAATGACCTGTCCAAGGAAGTTGAAAAAACGTGCCACATCCGTGCGGTTAAAACTTGTAGCTCGTGAAAGGCTGGTTGCCTCTGGAGAGAGAAAACTTTGTTGTTGCTCCGTTAACCTACACTGGGAAGATCACTCGAGCCCTGTTCTCTCAGCTTCTGTAGTGATTTGCAGTACCTGCCTAGTGTTACATGGCAGATCCCATGTTCTTTCACAACTGATCTTCCCTTTTTTATGACCTCATCAGACCCTTTTTTTAAAACACTGACAGGCACACCTCTATCTGTCTTCCTTTTCCACTGTCTAGGCATTTCTGTGAAATCACAAAAAGAAAAAAAACTTAGTTCCATGTAAGGGGATGGTTGTAACACTTTTTAAATGTGTGTTACAACCTACCCCACCCCTGTCAGCCATTGTTTAGCTAGCTGTATTAGCATAATGGTTTGAAATTAGTGGGTGAAAAATGCATCATATGTTGCCAGAGGAACTACAATTTCACCTAATATAAGTTGAACAACTTTATTAACAATAGTTTAAGCGCTACACAAAATATAGATTTGGTCGAAAGAATTATGTTCTTACCTCAAAATCAGTCTTTTTTTTAATATAAAATTAGCAGTTGTTTATTTCCAGCCTCTAGAATCACAAATGTTGATTGGGAGGGAAGTGGGTACACCCTGCAATGATCATGTGACTCCTATCTCATCTGTGATTGGTGGAACTGGTGGCGTTACAACTCTCCCCATGTTACAACCATACCCGGTCTTTTACTTCACGCTACGTGAATGTTCTTATTTTATCATCTGTCGATATCCTCATGGCAATCTTCCTGCAGTCAGGTAGAATTAATATTGATTAGGGGCGTTTCATTGAGTATTTATAGGCATTTATGGGCGTGACATGACACCCGCAGAAGTTGTGCCGCATTTAGAGTTAGTTATGATTTATAAAGGGAAACCAGCGTAGGACGTGCGTGCACACAGTGTTATAAATCTGAATATTTCTGTGCATTTGCACGTTCCTTGTTTATTCCGTACGACATCTTTTCACGTGAATCCTGAGGACAGCTTTATAAATGAGGCCCCAGATCTTTATGGTCCCTCAAGTGTTACATTCAGTGCAGGCCTGGACTGAAGAGCAGGACATGGAGGCAGGCAAAAGGATTCAGTGAATGTTTTATTGGCATACTGGCAGGTGCAGGCAGGCAGGACATGAAAAACTCACAGGAACACATGAAAATGCTGCAGCACAGGCACACACAAGGGCATAACAAAACAGACAAACCAACAAGGAACAAAGGGAAACGGGACCCATATAAATAGGCTCACTGATTGGGAGGTGGGGACAGGTGAGCAGATGGTCTGCTGGGAGACAGGTGCGTTTAGAGGATCTGTGTATGGTCTAAGAAAGGGAGGACCACACACACACACACACACACACACACACACACACACACACACACACACACACACACACACACACACACACACACACAGCAACAGAACCCAACAAAGGAGCAGTAAGGACACAGGAAAGGTAAAACACACACAAATGAAGTCAGTGTAAATCAAAGAGCGTATGAGAAAAAAAAATTAAAGCTGCAATACAAAGAACAGAGCAAAATAATGAGACTTTTTTTTTTATCTTAGTGGGACTAAGTTAAATTAAATAAAGGCTTAATCAGCTATTAAGAGCCAATAAAACAGCAAATCCATGTTGAGAAGTCAAAGGATTTGTTGTCCAATTATGATAATATGTAAGCTCCTGATTGTTCACTGCCTGTGTGTTCAGATGGCTGTTAGCGGACTCGACTGTTTTCATGATTATCAGAGTCTCTTGGGGAAGGCACTGATTAATCTGCCTGCCCACAGTGAGAGTTTATCTGTTTTTTTCTTTTTTTTCCAGGGGTCATTTCTTATCTTGTATGGTGGTGTTCTGAATCACAAGGGTATACTGAGGACAAGTGGACGCTACAATAAGTCATGTCCACTTAAAGCACAAAGAGCAGGATGATAAAATGTTGAAGTCACCTTTTTAGCAGTGACGTCCCCCCTCTATTAATACATTGTGTTTCTGAAAAATAGTTTATCTTGAGAAAGTGGATATCAGTCAAATATTGTAGATGATGTGGCCTAAAGCGTGTTGAATTTTGAGGACTGTGCGTGCAGCTACTTAGCTCTTGGAGATTAAGAATACAATTAAGTTTTAGTTTACATCTCTATCAGGAGCATATGGGGAAAATGATTTCAACTTCATTTTAATATAAGTGTCAACCAACTGTCCTCCTCCCTGAAGAGACTAAGGGATTTTGCTGTGTGTAATTACAGGAAGAATCTATTGACAGATAATAAACTGAGGTTTTAAACAAAGATGAATCAGCAGTGCTAAGGCATTCACTCTGTCAATATTTGAAGCTGAATCATAGCATCAATAAAAAAACACTGAGGAGGAAACATAATTCTACAAAATTCATAAATACTGGAAGTATCCTCTAATATTCATGTAGTACGTCTATCTATCTATCTATCTATCTATCTATCTATCTATCTATCTATCTGTATATCTATCTATCTATCTATCTGTATGTTTGCATATCTTTATGTCTGTTTAATAGAAATATATAAATAAACAAATATGCTCTTACAAAGTACAAAGAGTACAAAGATATACAGGAAAATAAATTCTAAGGTTGTAGACTTCCACAGTCTACACAACACGTACATGTCTAGTACGTGTGCTGTTTGACTCAGGATAAAGGAGAGACAAAATAATGACACATACCCTGGTAGACCATATCTTCCCCAAAGTGTTTGGGGCCCTCTGCAGTGTTTTGTACATATCCAGTGAAACAGCCCAGTATATTTAAGAATAATGTCTACAGTATATTGAGTTATTCGGGACTTTGTGCCTTACTACTGCAGAAGATAGTGTGCCCTTTATGTAACATGTCTGACTTTCACATTGGAGTCCTGAGTTTGTGTCCTGTCACTGACCTGAACTAGGTGATTTTGCAGGCAACCCTACTCTAAGTGTTATATTTGCAACAACCAGGTCATTTCCTGGACATTAATCATACATTAGTTCTCATGCACAGATATTGCAGAAATTAATATTTTTCAAAGTGTGCATTGAACATATTCTGTGATTTTGCAGAATTGATTCATGCTGTTGTCTGGTGATGGGGTTGTGCTAAAAAACATAGAGTGTTAATTTATAATAAAACAACAGCAAATTTACTTGGACAGCAGCTTCTTTGACTTTTTACTCTCTTTTTCTTAGTTGAATGTCAAAGTTCATTCTTGACCTCAGGAAGAGCAAGGTGGTGATAAAACTCAAGGTCTTTTCTGTCAGCTGTATCATCTAACCATACTTAATGGAAATACAGGAGTCTATTTGAATAAGCTCCATGGCCCAGAAGGCTGACACTAACCTCACCTGATGTAACACAACAATAACCCTTTAAGAGAAGGCCTTCAACTTCACTAACTGTCCATAAATCCACAGATTAACTTCACAAATGGTCCACGTCGTTGCCTTGAACCATTTATTCCAAAACATTAACTGAGAGAGTGTTCTTCATCACTATAAATGACTTTTGTTACTGCCGTTCCTTTACCGTGCTTCTGCTTCGCGCATATCAAGCTCAATAGTAAACAATGCTCATGCCTCCCCACAATGCACCTCTCCTCTCATAAAGCGGTGCACCATAACATCCTGAAATATGTTTATATAAACTCAAGCAGTGGAGAACATAAATTCTGGAGGCTGAAATGTATCATGGTCTGAAAAGCCTGCAGTATGCATGTCTATGCAAAACCCCTTTGGGAAATAATAAATAGGATGGTGATAAATAGTGACCATAGTCAGCTTTATAGTCAGTCATATTGGATGGGAAAGAAACTCCATTTTATCCCTACCATTAACATGCATCTTAGGCATTTGAATAGGATTCATCTGCGCCTTAACCATTTTATTTAAATTCAGGTGTTAATGCAGAAACAGAACCACAAGCAGAGACAAAAAGGTTTCTGTTTTCAGGCTGTTGTATTTGTGGGTCATTGCCCCTTCCACCTTTCAAGCATGAAAATAACATGCTTGTTATCTGTGGCACTCACACAGAGACAAGTCTGTTAGGCTACGTGGCAAATGTCCTTTTTGTAATGGACCAGACTTACCTGGGGACCTCATGTGGTTTGAATCCCTCCAAGGGATTATCTCCGGATATAACTGAAATGTAATGGGTCTCCATGCTGAGTAGCTATTGAGCTTCTTGAATTTGTTTGCGAAATGCAAATCCTAGCTGTCTTCAATGATCTCTACTACAGCCTCAAGAAAGAAAACTAGACAAAAACAAAAGAAAAAATAAGGCATTCCTACCAAAGACAAATATTCTCAAGGGCCAAATTTACCAAGAAAAAGGCTTTGTGCAAATGTGCAATGCATTTGTCATTGAGTTAGCGGCTTCAATCTCTGTATTCAGCCCTGATTTACTAAGCAGCTCATTACGCAGCTCATCAGCTCCTGGTGCTGAACCTCCAGACGCACTCTGCCACCGAAAGACAGCTCACGAGTGCAGTTCAGAGGTAGATTTCTATAAGATCACTAAGCTCAGAGACAAAATGATCAAGATGTAACTTAGGCCAGCTCCATCTGAGATAAAAATACTTGACCTCTGTTATGATATTATTTAGCATTCATCTAATTATCTAAATGTTAGGAGGCAAAAAACATATCCATGTAGACAAATGGGCACTTGGATGTCTTTAAAAAACAAGCCTGTAGTAATTACATTTCATTGGTGTTGAAGTTCAAATTCAATTTGTTGAAACAGAACTACTTAGTCAACTTTTTGTTGCACTGCAGTAATCAGATATTGTGTCCATTTAACAAATTTTTAACAAGTTTAAAGCTGGTCCTGTGTGCCTGTTTGCAGAAATACATGAGGGAATTTACCCCGTTTTTCTATCTTCTGAACCTTCATTATAAATGCAGCTTTAGGACATTAGACCTCTCACTGACCTCAGCCGCTGACCTTAAATCAGCACATGATGAGTCTAGTTGCTGATCACCCAAAAGGCAGTGACACACACACACACACACACACACACACACACACACATACACACACACACAAAGCGAGAGCAGGTATTTGAAAATGTGAAAAGTTGCTCAGCGTATTTTGATAAAGCTGGCTCGATGTGAGAGGAGCTCATGAATATTGCATGGAATCCTATGACTCCATTAAATGTGATGTATGCAACTTTGAGCCAGCCAGCATGAAATGATGCCGTTTAATGCGGCTTTAAAAGAGTATTTATCATGTTCCCATCAGGGAGGCCGTCTATAAGGTAGTGCTGTTTAGGAGGTAGACAACCACAAGGACAGGCTTTTTACATCAAGATGAGGCAGTTAAAGGCAGAACATCTCTAGCAGCACAAAAAAGCAGTTGAACCCTTAGGTAAGAAATGGCGGTGAGGCTTTGTGAGCTTACATTAAACAACCAATAGAAAGATTTGAGCGCAAGTCGAAACAGAGAAAAAGATCTGTATCTGGTTTTGCAGCACCGTATTCTGCTTGGAATAATAATATCTGTCTGACAGGGTTTTTCTTTTTTTAACTGGTTAGAAACATTTAACATTACATGAACTTCTCTTTCCCTGAAATTCCAGAAATCTATGAATATGCAATTATTTTTCTTTATTTCACTTAGAAGAAGTTGCGTCCATTCTTAGTGTATGCGCAGGGGCTAGGTCAAGTTTACATGTCTAAGTTGTTAAGTGGGCACTGAGATTGATATGAAAAAAGTTTAGTCCCATTTATGCACACACATCAGCATGCACATCATTTTAAAGACTCAATAAGCAAAGCACATTTTTCAGTCGTTGTTGGTGGAATATGAAAATATACATTTATAACATAATTGACATGGCTTGACTTGTTATAACTACTGATAAAGCATGAATCCATACATCATTTACATAGTACATTTAAATGCACCCCCTGAGCCCTTTTGAAACGGCTGATGTACTCAGCTCATCCACACAGTAGCTCAGTCAGTGTTCTATCAGAGCAAAACAAAACAAAAACAACTGAACTGTACAAACTGAGTAATTAAAGTTAATTTCACGCATCTGCAGTTTGTGATCCAGCAGACACCGAGGCATTAATCATAATTAGTTGAGATGCTCACATGCCCTCCAGACCTATCAATCAGCAGGCCACCTCTGGCCCTGATGCCGAGCTGCACAGTGTTGTCTGCACTGCTGAGCAGGTCATGAGCTGTCAGCAGCTGCTCATTGACGAGTATAATGCCACTAGCGGGAAGAAAAGGGCAGCAAGAACTGTCACCAACCTTTTCCACCCAGGCAACCACCTGTTCAAAAAAAAAACCTTCCTCTGGGAGACAAGACACGTCTGGAAAGACCAAGACCACCTGCTGTCTCAGAAGCTTCTTGCCAAGATTTGCCACCAAAGTGACACCCAGCCCTCCAAGGATTCTCCCAGTGCAAGCCCACTCAGTCCTGCCACTTAACCTTGTTACAGCCGCCGCCTAGTACAAGCCATCAATTATGACCTCTTTTGTGAACAGCCTCGCATTACTTACTGTTCAAAGTCGTCACAAAGCTGCACACCATTCATCTGCAGGTGACAGGGCTGCTAATGTAATAGGTCCCTTGTGTGACGCTTGTAGTCAAATTATACTTTTGTTCTGCGAGAACACAAGAACTCAAAAGTAATGAGACGGGTTATTTCCTTCCTCCTGTTTCTGCCAGTCACACATGTACAGATGGGTGACAAATTAAAGAGAAACCAACATAGAGTGTCTCAGTGAGGTACTGAGCCACAATATTCCTCCAGAACAGCTCCAGTTCTCTTTGCCATTGATTCTCCAAAACACATATGATTCACATCATTTTCATCCTTATCTAACCACTCAGTGAGCCCTCGTGCTCCGTGGATGGAACAATAGTCACCCTGGAAGAAACCACTTCCATCGGCCGGATCACTCAGAACAACTTTTGAATTGATTTGCAGTGACAGGTGGACTCTAACCATGTCAGCAAAATGCCCCCTGCAGCATCACAGAGCCACTGGATCTGCATTCGTTATGTTTCTCCACTCATTTACTCATAGAAGTTTTTCTTTAGTCAGCGAGACATCAGCAACTTTAAACGAAAACTGGGATAGCAAATAAGGCTGGTTTCGAACATAGTGGAAACAGGAGCCAATCAAGTAACATCATCAGGGGCATTACATACATACAGTATGAGAAGATATGCCAGCTCAGTTAACATGCAACAAAATAAACAAACTAAATAAACCACACACGTCAGCATTTATATTTCTATATTATATCTAATAAAAAGTAGATATGAAAGGTATACATAAGAAGATAGTGTGACCATACATTACTGTTTATCATACTAATGCTTCATAATTCTGCACCATATCATGTTCACAGCAGCATTTTTACGTGCACTGTTGCAAATGAGTAAAAAATCTTGGCCAATAGACCAAAAATGAAGAAATGACTGAAATAGCCAAACACTCACATTCGTTCTCACCTTCTCAGGTTTCATATGTTGCCAAACTAACTGCCAGCCACATATTTTGAAACATGAATCAGGGTTACACACTCAATCAGTATTATGACAAAGTTCAGCTTGTTTTAAGCAGTGCAGATAGTGACTGACTGATACATGCTTCCCCCTGGAGGCTTCCTCTCGCCGTGCTCGCTGCTGAGGCCTGTATGCTATTCTGAATGTATATATATATGTATGTGTGTGTGTGTCTGCATGAAGCGTGTTCCTTCTTTGTGCTCCTAAATTAAATACATTTTTCCAGTTTCTTTTCTTCCTCTAAGCCGTGTCCTCCTCTTCTCACAGTCAGCCTCTGTAATAGTCAAAACCATCATAGATTGCAAAATAATCGTATAAAAGCTGTATTGTATTTCTTGGTGCATATACTGATCTTTCCTATTCAAACAATGATACCATTAAAGATGCCTGGTTTGTACTTTTGGTAAATTCTCTCTCTTTTTTTTTTTTTTTTACTATTGCTTCAGAATTTCAAAGAAAGCACACAGGAATACTGTGCTGTGCGGCACACCAGGAATACTGTTTGATCTTGCTTCACCTGTGGATTTAAGCACATTTCACAATAGAAGAGTTGAGTTATATCTCAACAGGGAGTGCGGCTGGTGGATTGGATGGCAGATTCCTACTGAGGCCCATCCCAGTGTTTTATTTCGTGGCCCAGATTGAGTTTCTCCCTGTCATTAAAGCAGCTATTGAGGAGGAAACTGAGTTTCTACTGTGCGCCATGTGTCACATGCCCTAAAGCTGCAGTGCTCGGTTTGGTTTCCACTCTCTCTTTTCTGCAGACATGATCAGGACCAAAGCTCTCTCTGAACCTTTCACTTTAAAATCTTAGCATGCAGGAACAGTTTGTAATACCTAACATTATCCTTTTTCTAGTAATGTATAACCCGTGTGTTTCTTTTACATGTATGTGACTTGTAGTTAGAAAAAGAGTGTCTACAATTCTGGAGAGGATGTGCTGTGATTGTGGTTGAGAAAAAAGGTCATTAACTTGCTTTTTTAATGTACATTTATGCGAGATAATGTTTAATTGCAGTCTGTACAGACTGACAAGAACAGGCCACTGATTTGGTTCAGTGCTCCTCTACTTTTATGTTTCTTGTGAAATGCAGTCAGCTGTTGCTTTGAACTCTGCACTGAACAACATGTGCGAATGACCGCCTGCAGGGTAACTCCAGGCTGTGATTGGCTACTGAATTTCACACTCCAGTGAACATCAAGCTGTCAAAGATGCGTTTGTTGGCTTGATTGTTGTTGTTTTCTTTTGTCTTTTTTTACTCTTCAGTGTTTGTCATTTGTCAAACTGTCTCTTATACCTCTAAACTCGTTAGTTATAATCTTATTGCTGTGTCAATAATTAATATTTTTTGGTGCACACAAATGGCTTTTTTTTTTTTAAATCGATGCTTTTAAAATCCATATGATGGGATGCTCTGTTGAATACCATCTGTGGAGCAAATTTACTGCTCTAATGGACACATGAATGATCCTCAGTGCTTAGTCTGCTGTAGTGCCATCAGTGCTGTTTGCAACCAACATTCCTATGATTTTACATCTTACATTAGATTATTTCCAAGAGAAGGCAATGGTATTTTTTTTCCAAATTCAAAGGTCTGGTTGCTTGCTTGCTGAAGAACAAACCAAGCCAGTCGGAGCCTTTGTGGGTTACTCTGCCAGAGACAGAAATGAAATGGTGAGTAAGGATGAAAATGATGGCACTGTTGAGGATGTTGTCAGTCAACAGCTCTGAAACCCTGTGCATTAATACAGATTTTTTTCCTGATCTTGCCATATGTTTTTACCGGTGTTTGAAAAAAGCTTTCTAATGGCTCTCTGTTACTTGAGAGAAATAACTTTGGGTGTTATAAGATTACATGTTATATTGTGCAAATATGCTTACTGTATAGTTGTATCTCTTTTGAGTGCAATGACAGAAATAGAGGTTTATTTGTTTCCCAGTAACCAAGACTGGAGGACAAATAAAATAAGTCGATGAAAGTGCAAACTGCTTGACCATCAGGCCTTCACTGAAACTGTACTTTGCTTTAAATTAAAATGGTTTCTTCAGTTCACCTAAAACTGGAAAAAAGAACCAAATCATACACAAGCAGAGGAGCCAGCTCGTCTTTCTCCTCCAGGCAGTCATTATTGCACTCTGCGGAGGAAATCATCCCAAAATCTTCAGCAGGGAAGACGGATGTACTGCGCATGAAGGCAGGAGATGAGCTGGGTGTATAGGTATCTATGGATTCCAGGAAAACTTTCTCAGCCCAGTCATTACTCTTAAAGGCAGTCGGTAGAGAAGCCATATCAACACCTGTGACAGGGATGTACATCTTTCGAGAGTGCATGTGTGTGTACTGTATATATATGTATGACTCTTTGTGTGTGCAGTCAGTCTGTGTGCCTGCTTTTATGTTTGCATGTTTGCTATCAATCATTCCAGTATGCCACCTCTCCCGGTATTTCATCTGTACATGTGACTCAGTGTTTGACAGCACGATCTATAATAAATCTGTTCCAACTGGCTTTTGTGTTTTCATCTGTCTCTTTGAGTAATTCACAGGATGCTGCCATATTCTCCTGTTTGTTGACGAGTGACTCAGAGGCCTGATGTGTCGTTTGCTGTGCCTCATAAATATCGAGAGTAATGCTTAATTCTGTTAATGTGGAAGAAGACCTCCATGAGCATGTCTGCTGTGCCACAAGGTGCAGCAACCTGCTCTAAATTACTTTTACCAATGCAGAAAAATGTCTAAGTCTCACTTTAGTGGCTCAAGTCTTTTCACAAATCAGTAAAAGTAGTTGAAACTGCAGGTAGGTAACCTTATTTCAAATACTTTTGCAGCATTAGTATCAACTGCATTTTTCTTAAACATCTGTTCTTGAGGAAAAGAATTACCACTACCTGACAGGGTGCTTTTTGTTTGTGTAAAACAGATTCACTTTTCCTGCAGATATGTTTTTCCACGTAATCTGGAATATGCAGTTCCTCATGCACAGTTCTTGTCACCACTAACTCTACTGTTGTCCAAGGGTGTAACAAATCATGTGTGACCTGTCCCACACGGTCACATCAGCTGCTTCTGTTCGCCTATACATGTAACTGATGAGCTGCTAAGACGTAACACAGTGCTGGAAGCAAACGTGTTGAAATGCCCTCTAGGCTTCACTGCCAGTGGAGAAAACCTGATGCAGTGTCATATAGGGTGTCCTACATGCTAGAAAATTATTTGGCAGAGAAACCAAACAAGGTTTCTCACCCTGTCACACAACTGCCAGTTGTGTTCAAAGGGCTCAACCTAACAGGTACCACTACCAGGATTAGAGCCCCAGGTGGTGTCTGTGGTGGTGAATATAAACTTTAGAAAAATTTTAGAAATTAAAAGATATTGGGCTTCTGTGCTTAACATTTTTTCAGATGAATAATTTTTAAATTGCCTGTAAGAAAAATACAAATTTGATGTGCTAACACACTTAATGACTCTTAATTACAAAGAAACAGAACTGATGGGGACTTGAGAGCGGTCAGTGCCTTCCTCTGACATCTCTCCAGTTAATTCATGCCTATACATTCTGTGTGTGCATGAAAAATAACAAGAGTGTGAAAAATGTAATTTTCTCAATGATGATTAATAATGTATAAATTATTATTATTACATGAACTTTTAAATGAAGATCAGCTGCATTTGGGAAGCAATGTTCGTGCTGACAAAAGGCTTTCTCAAAGTCACTGGGATACAAAAAATTTTCAACTATTTCAACAGAGGTGTACAATCAAAAGTGTTACAAGGTCTTTGGCCAAAACACGTTAAAGTAAAATATGAATCTATAAAGACACTGACTGCTCTGACTGATTGCCATCTTTTTCTTCTTCTTTGGACCTTTCTCCTCTTGAACTAAAAAAGAACTTCTGTGAGACACAAAGTAGACAACTGAATATTTCTTCTGTAGATAAGCATTTAAGCAGCTATGAACAATATGTTCTGAATAAAACTTAATACAATGAATTTCTGCACACCCAGGCAGAAATCTAAATGTGCTAAATAGCTTATTGTGAAAATTGTCACTGTGAGAAAAAAGGAAAACAGAATGCCTGTTAATATGCAAAGAAAACTTAAGCACCTCTGACAGCTCTCCTCAGCTCTCTGACACCTCTTTGTCCTTTTGTACTTTACCCCAAAAACTGGAATGTGACTTTCGAGGAAACTATTTTGAGAAGAAAAAAATTCACACATTTCTAAATGATGACAATCAGTACTATCTAGTTCAATATGTTGAGCAAAAAAGGGGTTATCTATGCTGTATTTAAAAAAAGCTGCAGTTGAAAATGTGCGTTAGAGCAGAGACTCAAACAAAAGAAGCAGCTGTTCAATGCCGAGGTCTTACTGAAAGCTCATTTCCAAGTTTTGTTCAACAGCACACAATTTCTGCAACTCCTGGTCCAAATCCAGCATCAGCTCTCTGTCCCAGCACAAACTCTCACATTGGGCTCTTGCACTCTTGCACACTTCCGCTTGATAGTTTGAGTCTTTTCTTTACTCACAAAATGTCTGCACTCACAGGTCTCTCCCCAAGTCCCAGTTTCATCTTGAGCCCCAGCCCTCACCTCCGGCCCTTTACTCAAACCACTCTGTAGGGACTCATCCCAGTGGGCCTCACTGCTAACCCCCTGTTTTTATTTTCCTCTCTCTGTAGCCACAAAACAATCTTTTCCATTGACCCTTGTCATCACAAGTTCAAACCGAGAGAAGATGGTACAAGAAGTGCTCTCTGTGGAAACAGTGTTTTTTTTTTTTAGTTTTACAAAAGCTGCAGTAATTTCCCTCTTTAGTTTAAGATCCCATTTTTATATATTTCTATTGCAGTTACAATAACATTATGTATTAATACATACAGCAATGTTTAACATGTACAAGATTACGCATGGTGCTTTCCATTGGATGAGGTTTTGGACCAGTTTCAAATGTTTACTTTCTGTTTAATTTAGCTAATGCTAAATTTACAATATGGATCATGAAGTTCATGGGTCCTAGTCTGACCTAGTCATGTTTTATGGTACAATTATTTTTTAAGAATTAAAACTTTACCTTTTGTCAAATGAGATCAAATTACGGATCACCATTAGTGAGACAGAGAAAGATTTTAGGCCTATACTACGAAGCAAGTTAAAAATTCCCAGGGCCCTTTTGACAATCAGGTTTCACTTAACCTAACAACTGCAATTACATGAAACATTCACACAATGCTGGTTATCAACTTGTTAAATCAACATAGGGCTTTCAGATCTTGCCTTTGTGGGTTTTCCATTAGAGTGTTTGCATAAAAGGGTCAATGTTTTCAGCATATGACCAGTCACAAACATTAATGTCTACTGGCAACAGGGCAGCATATTTTACTAATGATGTGCTAACTATAATGTTAGACAAATACAAAGAAGTTAACCACATAATCGGTCATGGTCCATGGTCGTGCCTCTGGTTATCTGCCTTGTGTTTCCTAGTGTTCTCCCTTCACTGTGGTCTGTCATGTTCTGTGTTGTGTTACGTCTCCTTTCATGCTCTAGTGTTTTATCAGTTTAGTTATGCCCTTTTCCTCTTTTATTTTGTATACTTACCTCTCGTCTAATGTCAGACACTTCACTTATTAGTAATTTTATACATTTGGGTCCACCCTGCATCAGACAACACCATCCACAGTGAAACAACACAGTTGCCATATCTAGTAAAAAATGCAGATTGTGTGGATGCACAAGTTAATGGGCTCACTGCTCCATTGTTTGAGCATGATGTGACGACCCCACTGTCTGGCCAGTGGGTGTCTCTCTCTCTGGGTTTCTGTTGTTTTTTTTCTTCTTATATTTGCAGGAACCTGTTCCAGCTGGAGGGTCATCAGGGGAAGGAGTTACACCTGGGTCTTGTCATCTCCATATAAATACACCTTCTCTGCTCCACTCGCTCTCTCTCGCAGGCTCTCTGACGCATCCAGGCTCTGACCGGCATGGAGACTGGGTTTTGTTTCATTTTCCCGTCAGCTGTTGTCCAGTTGATTGTCTTTGGTTTTGAGAATAAATCACTTTGTTAACTCCGCCAACTCATGTTGCCTCTCTGATTGTCACGGTCACAGAGCTGGGCCGTGACAATGAGCAGATCACAATGTAATTACACTGACATTACATTACATTTCATGTTACTAAGATCTGACTGCACCACAAAATAACCATTATGATTTGATCAATTGTGAACTTGTTTATTTATCCCACAAGGACTGCTCTGTTTTTGTTCTCATCCTAACTGACACGTAACCTGTTGCAGCGATGACACATGGTCTCTCCAGTAGCAGAGACAAGGACAACTGAAGGTGATTCAGACCTCCCCGGACATAAGAAAAGATACCAGATGGGCTCTTTGGTCTGATAGCGGGTTCAGTGTTAGGGCATGTGAAAGCTTTTGGTTTGTTATGATGGACGGGTGTGTCAGAGAGAGGACTGTTTCTGTATTTTCTTTTCTTTTATTCAACACAAGAAACACAATCAATACCAGGCAAGCTGAGGAGGAAAGTGTTCAGCTGTGGTATATTTTATAAGATTAGAGATATAATGTAATTGCACTGGGGTCAGTTCATGTTCATTTGTCCACCTGATTTTTCCTGAAGTTAATTTATCAATCACAAATTAACCTTAGGACAAAATGAAAAGAAAAACCCAATGAATACAGATTTTTTTGTATCTCTTGTTTCCCCCCCCCCCTCTCCCAGTAATCATCTCAATGCTGTTCAGATTTATCTTGTAACTTCCTGGAGGGGAAAACCACAGCACAAAACCAACTGGCTGTATATAAAGCAAATGAACCACTGTGGCTCCATCTCAGACACCTAAACACTGTTTGAACATTATTGCATCTGTTTTAAAAATCTCAGCACATATGGTTTCTTACAGATGGATTGCATAACAAAATGAAACAATTAACACCCTATCATGTGTGACATGTATTAAATGCTGAATGCCAGCAGTTACACTTGAAGGAAATGCATCAATGAAAAGGTTGGAGAAAATGTCACCCAGGGTGAACATTTGGAGACTGTGGTGCTGGTGCATTAGTGCAATACATAAGAAATATAGAAAAGGGGCACTGAGAGTGTCAAGGATGCAGGATGTGATCAGACTGCGTCAGCCAAAACAATCAAACAACAACTTGAAATTCTCACTCTCAGGAGGTAAATTTTATCTAAAAGCAGAGTCAGGACAGCTAATCCAGCTTTGACTGTCTTTAAGTTAACAGGTGCAGATAACATCTTGATCAGTCAGCGAAATGAAACAAACAAGCCTCAGCAGAAGTCCAAGAGCAAACACAATGAAGTGAGTGATGTAACCAGGCAGGCAGACACAGCATACTGTAGGAAAGTGGTTAATGGTGGACAGGTGAGCAGGGTCAGGTGACTGCTAAAGATGTGAGATTGGTGGAATGACTGTAAAGGTCTGTGGCATTACAGTACACAGAAGCTGGGCTCATGAAGCTGACAGCATAGCAGGGCTGCACTACATTAACCTCTCATATAAACACATGCATATTTGAGAGTTCAGTGGAACACAAACCAGAGGCACTGATGGTAAAGAAAACTGATGGTATGATGTGTTATAACTACAATTTATTTCAACCTCTGTATAATTCCATATATGATTTATTATGAGAACATCATTGTGTTCACAGGGAGAGGGATCCCTCATCTGTGGCTCTTTGTCAGGTTTCTTGTTTTTTTAAGGTTTTTCCTGACCAAAGCTGCACAGACTGTAAAGCCCTCTGAGGAAAATGATGCTTGTGATTTTGGGCTTAAAATAAATAAATGAGAAAATTTGAATTTATTGGTCAGTATATGAGAGTGGACAGGTGCAGATGTACAGTTATCGGCACTATTATTCTATGAGGAACATTTCACTTACTTATGCAGTAGCATGTTCGTTGTAAAAAAAAAAAAGCTTCAACCTTCTTACCACTTCTGTGTTATTGATTTCTTCAGACTTGAAAAAGAAAATCTGATTTGGGCCTGTGATGGATTCTCATGATGCAGAAGCACATGAGGAGTTTCCTGAACAGGTATACAATTCCACTGATAAATCCCTCATCCTCTGCATCTTCACCATCTGTCATGCTTGTATCCTTCATGTGTCTGTCAGACTTTCTGAGTCTTGTGCAAGTCCACAGTCCTTCGTCCTGCAGGAGCTGCAGCTCTCTTTCCACAGCAAAAGTTGAATCTTCAGAATCAGTTGTGTGTTGCGTCTTTGTCAAGCAAATCAAGCCACCTGGAGAAAAAGACAAGAAAGCCATCAGACACAAATCAGATGATCAGAAAGTAGAAATGCTGGTGACTTTCTAGACAAATCCATGAGCAGAGTTTGTCCAAAGCATTTAAGGTAAGGCTATTATTCCCATTTTAAGATGAATCGCTATCAGCCATTATACCATTGTATGTATATATACTGTGTGTAATGTACCAGCTTGTCATACAGAGGCCTGTCCTTCAGCATATTTGTACTGCAGTCGACGCCCACAAGGGGTCTGAAGCCTAGTTCATTCATCTAAGTACAGCAGAAGAGGATACAAACAAGCCTCTGTAGATATTTTCTATCACTTATTCAGTCTGACATTCTCCTTTTCTTTTAAAATAAATTAATCACTAATTTCTTCTGGAAACTGGTGGCTAATTGGTAATCAAACAGTGGTGGGAATTCTTTTCATTTTAGAGAGCCAGATCATTTGGCCCATTTCAGCAATAAGAGCAAACTCTTTCAGCTCCCAAATGGCTCTTCAATAAACTACCACTTACCATTCAGCCAACCAGCACGACATACAAACATCTCAGCATGCTTGGCTCTCAGTGTGAGAAAATTTAAGATTGTATTTAACATTTACATCATAATAATAACCTGACATTCTGAATTTTCACTCAGTCACTCGGTATCGATCACTCACCTGTAGTCGTACCACTGTAGCGAACTGTCCAGGCTCACAGGCAACATCCTCATGATTCCCACTGAAGTTCAAAGAGATTAAATCTGCTGCCAGATTTGGTCCTTGGTATTCCATGATGGTGACATCCTATTGAAGACAATAATGTGAAATATTTGGCAGAAACAGTTTTGTTACTTTTCATGCAAGCAAAGAAACAAAAAAAAAAAACACTTTTGAATGCCACAGCTGGCACTTACCTGCAACTTATTTTTATTCATTTCATTACTCAGTTTTTGTTTGTCTGACAGATGTTCATTCATTTCTGGTAAACGGGCAGTATAACTAGACTCCCTGAGGTAAGCTATTTTTGTGAATAGATGAATTAATTAACCAGTATTAAAATGTAAGCAATGATGGAAAAAATAACTGGGAATTATGCATACTGTATACATGTAATGCCTCCCCGCCCAAAAATGGAAACATTTCTGCCTTCTCTGACCCAGACTCAAGATAACTTTATTGTCAGCTCAACACTTTACGATAAAAGTACACAGTAGGGATGGAATTTAATTTCTCTGGGACAATGGTGCTACATTTAACATTTAAGCAGTGCAAAAAAGGCAGGCAACATGAGGTGATCAGACACATGAAAATGTGAAAAAAATGACAAGAGGGAAGAATGGAAAATGTAAATGTTGAAAAAGAAAAAAAAGCTGACCTGACCAATGTGGTAGACTAGCTGGAGTAAAGTGAATGTGCATTTCAAATAGTTCAAACCTAACTGACCTTTTCATAGTTTGCTGCCCATTTGTCAAATGCAGTAATCACCTCCTCTGGTGCACACTCTGCGAGACTTAATGACCATCCTCACATCCTTAACTGTTCTCTCGAATCTGACATGTTGAGAAAGTTCAACCTCAAACCTGGCAAAGGGAAGAGACACAGTGTACCCTGGATTTGAAATGACCAAAATGGGGAATACCAATAAACTATCTATCAATAAACAAAAGACTTATTATGTGTACAACGTGACCCGTGTAAAAATAAAGATGTAACACAAACTCTTTAGTATATACTCTAACAGCATAGTACGACTGCAGCTACTCACCCATGACTCAGTGCACCAAGTGGAGAAAGAGATATAACCTGTCACATGAGTAAATAAATAAAGAGAATACACTTAACACAGGAGAACATGCAAATATCTCTGTGGCACTCCAATATCCCAGCATTGCAAATTCAAAATTCAAATTTATTTATTTAAAGCCCCAAATCACAAACATTGTTTGCCTCAGAGGGCTTTACAATCTGTACAGTCGTGACACCCTCTGTCCTTAGACCCTCGAACCGGGTCAGGAAAAACTTCAAAAAACCCTTCAAGGGAAAAAGAAGAAA
>JBAJHX010000106.1:5959794-5972375 GCA_037176925.1 Amniataba percoides
AAAGTGCAAATTTCTGGTAAAATCGAACTAATTCCAGTATTTGAAAACTGCTGTTTTAATATAATGGACCACTGAACGAGGAATAAGCCAGATTGGTTTGAAAATAAAATCACTGAAATTACTTAAGATATTTGAAAATACAGTGTTATGGTTAGAGTTATAAAGGCTTTGACAGCTGACTGTGCACAAACATATTGGTACTGAGATTCAGTGATTGAGACGCAACACATGTAAACACCTTGATCTGTTTATTAGTTTAATTCTCTCAGTAAGACATCTAGTTAGACACTAGTTACATAATTGGAGGATATCTTGTAAATGTAAACACCATACTCTTTTTGAAATTGTGACCGTTTCTCAAAACTTGATTGTATTCATTTCATGTAGCAAAAGTTAGCATGTCTTTAAATCATACTTGTTGTTATTTTACATGTGAGAAGCAGAAACTGTATAAAAAGATCTGTTGCTGTTTAAACAAAAAAGTAATGGCAGACATGCTTGTAAATGTTGTAAGTGCTAAGCAGGCACAATACATGAACAGACATTAACAGGTTAATAGATTGCTGAGTGGATGTAAATATAGTTGTATTCACTGAAGTAGGTTTTATAAATGTCTCACTAATTGTAGTACAAGTACTGATATAATTTGGGAAAGTTGACTGAGAAACAGTTGCATGACAGGTAGTCATTAAGTCAAAAGAACACACTGTCTTTGTCTGTCGATTCAGGACATCGGGTGCCTAATTAACATTTTTTTTTAGAGTTTTTTTTGTTTGTTTTCTTAAGTACCTGTCATTGACCAGAGTGGCAACTTGTTTTGTACAACAGCTCACAAGAATATCTGAAGTGTATGATAATGATCAAAACCTTTGAAATCAATACCCATTTGTTGCTGTGAAAACATGACCAAATTTCAACAGCAGTAGCCATCCTGCATCTACAATGTGCTTAAACTTGGGCCCCATTAACAGATTTAAATTTGGACAATGACATTTAACATACAGGCCTTTGCATTTACACCCAGTACTGATAAACACACCCATTATCTTGATCAGTTACTTACTAACAGTTACTAATAGTATGCAAATCAGTTACACTTCTGAAAAGAGTAATGTCTTTGGCCTTAACAGAACTGAATGTTTTTATCGCTGTCTTAATAAAAGTCACCTAATACATGGACGTCTTCAGTGCCGAGCAGTCGTTTGATGGTTTTTCTTATCATCTCTCATCAATGTAACCATATTCTTAGGATTTATATTTAGCTAAATATATTAATTTGACCTTGAGCATAAGTCCAAATCCCACTGAGAAACATGAGAAATGTAACTATATTACAATATGTTACATTGCTGTTCTTTACAAGTGTAAAGTACAGCTTTTACAACAAAATTACTGAACCGTACGATATAATATGATACTACTATATGGTCCATACTGTATCACTTAATTTCACTTCATACCTTATATAAAGTATTTATACATATGTCATACTTTATATTATATTATATTGTACTATAACATGTTAACATGATAATCGCCTGTTTCATGTTCTGTACACTATTTCTATTAAATTAGGTTCATAATTACTTTATTATGTATTTGTTGAGTGTTTGCTGTTTGCACAGACTTGTTGGTTGTGCTGGTATTAATCCCACTACTGTCACTTTCCCTTGTAATATTTGTCTCCAAATGCTTGGGTATAGTTTCTATTTTCAATTCCCTTTCAGTCATCTTTGTATTATGCCTTTGTTCTTTGCCTCTGTACTTATCAGTACCTATTGCTGATATGGTGCTGCGTCTGAATTTCTCCGTTGGGGATCAATAAAGGTTCATCTTGTTTTATCTTGTCTTATTTCTTAGTTTGCCTTTGTGACGTTCTTTTCATTGTTCATGCACTGTGGCAATCGTGGATCACATTTAACTACCCAGGAAATATAAAATGCATCACTGTATTTGCACCACAGGAAATTTCAAAGAGAGACCTTCCAGGCTGCAGGTATTTTCAACAACAAATATAAATGATTTCATGAACCATATATCAGCACTGTGCTGAAGAGAATCAAAAGAGACATTTGTTTATATGAAAATGTTGCACATTATGACTTTCACCATAAAAACCTCTTGGAGATGTGTGTGAGAAGCAAAGAACAAACACCTAAACCCAGCAGTAATGGGGTAAAATCAGTGAGCACATAACCATACTTAGATGAAAAAAAAAATTCTACTTTTTCCCCTGCCTTTAAAATCCCACCAAAGTACTGCAGAGACAGTTGAGTATAAATATCCAATATTAATATTTGAATGGCTTGTTTTCATTACATCATTTATGTCTCACTGTCAGCTTCTCTTCACTTCTTTATATTTCCCATTCTGACTATCTCATAGTCTACCTGTCAGGCAAACACAGATTAGTGCTCCAGCAAAAACACATTAAAGTCTGCAGAGCAAAGAAAGTGACAGACATGTTTTATAGTCCACCCTGCTTAAAAATTCACCGTTGAGAGAGTTTTGGTGTCGGCTGTTCACCGCAGGTGGTGCAGAGGGGACGTAAAAATCTCAGCCTCATTGGAAAGTTTTTATTTTTCCCGTGATGTAAGGTAAAAGCACGGTGAGTGACAAAAAAGGCTTTTGGACTAACTCAAAGACAAAGTGTGGAAGTTAAGTTAGAGTAACTTTAATCTTGTATTCATATATACAGCAGGTTTGGAAGTTAGGTTCCGCGATAACAGATGGATTTTAGTTGATTCTGGGACTGTATTTTGGCTGCGCTCGAATGTGCAGCTGTGAAACACACGTCAATCCTCCAGTCAGTTGAATCCATCTTCCTGTATTTTGACACACATGGTATGGCTCTGACATCTCAAATTTCACAGAGGGTTCAACATTGTAGAAAAGGTGCTTTTTTTTCCTCTTTTTTTTAAAATAAATGAACACAAAGTTCAAAAATCTAGTTGAACTGGAACAAAGTTATGTTTTGATCATCACATCTATTCTGCATGTTTCTTTTAATAAATAATTTTAAACATTTTCATATGGCACAGAAATATTGGTTTAAGCACACAAATGATTTACATTTGTAAATATTTACATCCTCAAATTGACACCAGAAAGAAAATGATCAATTGTTCTGTTTTTGACTTCACATCTTGTTGATGCACCAGTACCAGCGGCTGAGGGGCTCAGTATGTCTTGTAAAGCACCGAGCTCTTTGTAAATCATCCCGTTCTGTCCTGTCAGGTCAGTGGGAGGTCAGGCTCCTGCTAAATGAAATATTCCTTTTGGTTTTCACAGGGAGCACTCTGAGGGTCTGCCTGGCCGCTGAAGGGGAACTCGTGGCTGTCTTCAGGCTGCGTTGCTTTGACTTCCTGGTTTCTATAAGTCTCTTTCCTGCTGCAGATAAATCTGGCCATTATCGCCAGTGCAGACACAGTGACGAAGATCACCACGGCGATCACTCCTAAGAACACAGAAATACACCAAATGACCTTTGCATCAAAATCAGGCAGATGAACAAGTTCTCAATTTAGTGTTGCAGCAAAATGGACCAGAATTGTCCAGAAAAGTCCACAATTCTACAATTTCATTTTTCTGATGCTTTTGTCCAAAGCGATGTACAACACAAGCAAGAATTTAGACATAAGGAAAAACCCTTAGGAAGTGCAAAATAGTGCTTAAGTGTGATTGGTGAAAGGTGTTGCCATCTAGTGGCAGAAGAGGTTCCCCCCCACCCCCCCCTTTTTTTTATTTTATATAATGAAGCCGAACTAATCACAAGTCCACAAGGAAGCATAACACCCAATCCTACCGATGGTTTCACAATATGAAAAGCAGTGGCATTCTGCCAAGGAAAATAGCAGCGCACCGAGAAAGGCAGTGTAAAGATGCAGCATTTAAAATAATCTTTGCAAATGTTACATACATACATCATGTTGGTCAGACTTTGGGGATACACACAGTGTGTTGTGGTGTGAAATTGAACTTTTGTCTGTTCATGAGAAAACTTCTCAGGGTACCTTTAAGTAGGGGAATAAGTGCAGGCAGTTGGCCTTGCCTGGCACAAATATGCCCAACAAGGCTCTCTACAAAGTGTATAACTAACAAACTAAAGCTCACTGATTAAAACTACTGACGCTTATTTAATTCGTATATAAACATGACAGTTTATGGGTTTAGGGCCAGGGATGAGCCATGGATTACTGGTCAAGTAATGGTGTTACTGGGTTTCCTACATCAAACAGTGGAATAGTCAGTGTGACAGCAGTGCTGAGATAAAAGATTATTACTCATGACTGAGCATTCTTGCATCCAAAATATTTCAAACCAAGTTAAAACTAGAAAAAACTTGAATGAATGAAATAGCCATGAGGTGAAACTGACACAAACAGATGAACAACATCATATATTACTAAAACACTGATTAACTGCCTTGCTTCAGAAATACTTAATAATATGAGAGCTGGTAAGGGAGTACTTCCTATTTTCATCTCGTTGAGTATCAACGGTGCACTGTATATTATATCAACTTTGTGCAATGAGACGTTAACTAAACACATACACACACAAATATGCTAATGATTGATAACACAATTAAAAAAATTAAAAATAAAAAATTCTTTAGAAATTTAAACAGTTTTCTATTGTTTCTGTCACACATTACACATTACAAACTGTCAAAACATGCGAATCCTGTGAACGTGGGATGTGACCCCCCCAGAAAACTCAAACTCAAATTTATGTCTACGAAGTTTATGGTTTTATTTATAAAGAAAATTAAATGTAAGAGATAAAATACTACTTGACTTAGCTGAACGATGCATTCAAGGAGATTAAAAATGGAAATGAGTCTAAAATCTTTTTGTCAGCAAAGTCTTCATACGCTGTGTGAATTCACGTCCAAAATCTTATCTACAAATCATAATGCTTCCTCTCTGCATCCACAATGATAAAAATGAATGTCTTCAGCAGCATCCTGCTCAAAAACAAACACTGGGATATTTCCCACTGATCACGTCTTTTCAAACTTTACAGTGTCAGACTGTTGACACCCAGCTGCATCTTCCCAAATACAAGACCCTGAGTCAGCTGTTATATTTTAATGAATTGTTCAGACTCCTGCTGAGATGCACTGCATTACCTCCGATTAGAGCTGAGTCACTTCTGATGGCGTTGACTAACGGTTGACCTGGATCCACTGAACCAGGCTGGTCTGTAGAGAGAAAGACAGAGAGGAGAAAATAATAAAGATGAGAGATCAGTAATTGGAAGCAAAAAGATACAGAGAAGAAAGAATGCAGAGCAAAGATGAGAGGGAGAGAGCAAAAAAACAAAAGAAGTAGGAAAAATTGTGAAATGTAAGAGAAAAAAGGAGATAGATGAGGTAAAGGAGTATAAAAGGATAGAGGAGGAGAAGGTAGAGTGTGTGTGAGTACCATCAGTCAGTGCAGAGAGAGCTCGTTGAAAGCCTCGGCTCAGCCTCAGAGGACTTCACTACAGTTGTCTGACTAATCTCATCTGTCGTAGTGCCATCGCTCTGTCTGCTTACCGAGGAGGATGGTTAATGAGCCCGTAAAAATGTCTAATGAACAGCCCCAAGAATAATATTAAAGGCATGCCAGGAGGATCCCCACGCTGGGAGAGGGTGGGGTGTAGTTTGGTAATGATATATAGTGTAGTATGAGGTTTGAGGCCTCAGTCTGCTTCTCGTACCTGATAAGGAGTGTGTGGTTTCTGCCGCATAGGGATTGGCTGGGGAAGAGGAACCACAGCTCGACTGGGCCAAGTGGCCGGTGACAGTAACCGGGCTGTCAGGGTGCAGCAGAGCAGCTTTCAGAGGACTGACGGAGTTAAAGCGAACAGCTGACAGACAGCCGGTGAACCCAAGAGAGGCCAGCCCAGCCAGATCAGCATCCAACTCATCCGACTCTGAACACAGAGAGAGAAGCACAGACATACCACTGAGACTGAGACACTTCAGATTACACGCTTAAAACACAGCAGTGATAAGAATTCATCTTGATGAGACCAAGGCGAAGATGTTACATGGTATTTATCTATGTCTCCATCATTTTAGTATCCTGTTTGATGTTGCAAAAAAGGATAAACCTGTTAGAATGTATTTGTAAAAGACATGTTTTGAAACAATTATTTCTTCATTATTCATGCATGGTAACTACGAAGTGAAGTTAGTGGACCATTAGGCAGCTGAACCACTTGCTGAAGGTTATAAAAGATCCTGGTTATGCTGAAATATACTGAGGTGTCCAGTATGAAAGAACATGTCATGTTCTGTATCTTTGCTGGTCACTACATAAAGGTCACTTCACTTCCTGCCCCGCCCCGCTGCTTAATATTGGCACTGGCCAAGAATCATCTCCCGCAGAATCTTCTAATTTGAGCTCTGATGCCATAGAGAAATGCTGATCCTCCTGCTGGCTTTTTTATGCCTTCTGCCACCGCAAAGGTTTGAGTGAAGAGATCAGCACCCTCTCTGGGTGTTTGGACCAAAAACAGCAGTAGTTTAAAAAACACACATGCCAGGGGCTATGTTGGTGGGTGTTTGTTGTTTCAGGTACTGGAGAGGCAATAATATATGATGCAGAAAATCCAGTTTAAGTAATAGAGCTTGAAGGCTTATCAGGTGTCAAAACACTGCACAGTGAAAAGTTAACACCGTTAACAACAATTTTATCATTTGTCAAGGCTACCATGAAGGAAACTCAACAAAGATGATGTTGCATTGCATTTCATCAAAAGCTGAGTCAGGTTAAAATGTTTCGCAGATGTCTCACTGCACCAACAGACTGGCCAAGATATGTACTATATAAAAAACAGGATAAAATAGTTTGAGATAGTTACAGTAAAAGATCAGTTAAGGAAAGTGAAATGATAGTGAAAGTGAGTTTTGGGAGGAGGTCACTGAGTTTGTTTGATCATATGGCAGGGAGCTCCACAGCTGAGGGGCTCAGACAGCTTTTGTGATGAGTCGAGATTTTGGAGCCATTAGAGGGGCCTCACTGGACGATCTCAAGCAGCAATCAGGCTCATGGGGACTTAGCAGATCACAGACATAGGCAGACCATTCAAGGCTTCAAAAACGAGTAGTAAAATCTTAACTAAAACTCAGGAGACCAGTGAAGGGAGGCAAGGACTGATGTGTCATATGTGACAATTTTAAAGAACAGCTGGAAAGGAAAGTCTAAAGCCACACTAGACGAGACTGAAATGTTAATTACACTGTCGAATATGAAAGAACAAAATACAAAACAGTTACTTTTCTATTTTTAGAGTCATACCAGCAATGGTGCCAGAGTGGAGGCAACCGGGTCATTAAAATCCAAAGGATTTATTCCCCTTGGAGCACAAATACACTGAGCAAATTTCACGGTACCCTGCCTTTTACATAATTGTGTTTCTTGTGTACAAGTGCAGGATTTCATCTAAACATTAGGACTCACCCTCTGGGGATCATGAGTGTCCCCAGTAAAGTTCATAACGGTTCAGTTTTCAACTTTCACCATCTGAGCTGTCGGTCGAGTGGAAAGATTGACCTATGATGGACCTGTGCTAACTAATGCATCCTGACAACTTCCTTAAAACAAAAGGTTATATGCTTATAAAAAGTTATGTGACAGAATACAGAACATATATTTAGGGGTAAAACTGTGTAAAATAAACATGGATATACAAGCCTCCTTAAGAAACCACTTGTGAGTCTCACTCCAGCGGACTCACGACATCATCAGTGACAGCAGGTGCTCAATAAAATCTTCAGCAGCTATAAATGTCAGTGTGAACTACAATTATTCCTGTGGGGCAATTTGATTACGCAGCACATCATTGCCAGTCATCTAAGTTATTGCCATAGAGAAACAACTTCTCACCACATAAATGGGACACGGACGGAGTGGCCTGGTTGGAGGGGGCTGTTTATCAGGGTTATATATTTGTATATTTGATCAGGCTTTGATTAAGTTTGAAATTGAAGGTGATCCTCTGAACAGCAGGAAATAATGACTTTGAATTATATCCATGACGCGTGTATATCTACATCGCAGCCTGTCTGCAAGGTGTAGGGTAAATGACTGGGATGGGAGAAAAGTGAGTAACATATTTAAAAGTTAAGTCATGATTTTTTCTATCTTATGTGCATTAGTGTATCATACCTGTTCTCCCTCATTTATGAAGACGCTTTTTATTTGTCTCTTTTAAGATCAATCTTTTTGATATTAAAGCAGGCATCTCTGAGGAAATTGGAATAAAAACAAATTTTCCTCACCCATCCAGCATGTGCACATGATGTAGCCAAACAGATGTTTTTGTGATGCAGGAATAAAAAAAATAAATAAAACAAAAGCTAATAATTTAGAACATTTAAATTAAATGTGTAATAAATGAGTAAAAAATAATCACTCCTCCCTGTTTCAAAGTTTCTCCCACATGCAACTGGACACTAACTTTTTATTGTCCTGCAACTCACATGCTGCGCGCTGTGGTTGGCTGGGGGCTACAAACCACTGCCCAAACGTTGACATCCAGATATGTTCCACACACATCAAAATAACAAAATCCACAAAATAAAGATTAATATAAAGGAAAACAAGACATTGTGTCCAAACACATAATGTTATTCCTTAAACAAAACAACTGCCTGATCTCCTCCTGAGAAGGGTCTGTGTCTTCACTCACTGTGTAGTTTGCCTTCACAGTCAAACCCCACACTGACAGCACTGGGCTCGTATCCATGAACCGAAGATTATTGTCCACCTCCGCTCAGCTGCTGCCCTTCACCTCCACCTCTCCCTGTATCACTACCTCAGCCTCTTTGTTCATCACTCTCTCTCTCTCTCTCTTTCTCTCTCTGTGGGCATCTCGGTCTCTCCATTCTTTCCTGGTCCATTAGTTAGGCTGATGGATGACAGCGCTGGCAGGGAGTGACAGTATATCAACTATCATGCTGCCTCTCTGATACTGATATGACTGCCTGAGTCCTTTGGCTCAGCAGAGGGAAGGCTGGGTCACATACTAACATGGCCTGGGTCAACAACAACAACAAAAAAATGAAAGGATCTCAACCTAAAAGAAGGATCAGCATCAACTTCTACTTGTTTCTCACATGCATACCACATGTTGGTTGCAGTAGAGACCGAGACATTTTTTTTTTTTATCATAACCCAGGGTTTGATATTCAATATAGTCGAAAGGTTCTAGTTCTGTTTCTGATTATGCTTCTTTAGAATGAAAATAACCCACAGTGCTGTGTGTGAAAGCATAAAAGAGCCTTATTTCAAGTGGAATCTGGCATCTCTTAACAGATGGTATGTGCCCCATCAGCAACCAACAGCAACAGTTAAAACAAATAGCGAGCTATTTTTCATTTGCTGTGTAAAAACTCACAGTTGTGCCTCTTAGTAGCAGGGTTACTATTTTAGATACATTTCTCAGTACTGTGGTTGTGTTGTCGCTGTTTTCTGAATCAAATGGCTTTCCAGTGGCTTTTCTCCTTTATTGATCAAGCAGTAGTGCGGTGCCGTCTGCACAAGCTGGATCTCATTTCTTAACCTCAAGTGCAATGGAGCTTTCTGCTGCAGCCTGAAATAAAACTGCTAAAGATCAATAAGTGACGCAAACACCATACACAGACATGTATGTGTAGCCTGCAGAGGCACATCTGCGTGACGGCAACATCACATACCAAACCTTCCAATGATGTCTTCAGTGTCTCTGTTTCAGTGGAATACAGACATGAGCTCGAGTTTACTTGATGAACAGATGGGAGAGGGTGAGGACGGAGGGGAATTAATCCAGAGGAGTTGCTGCGGCTGTACTTCAAGGAATACGTAAAATGCAACGCACAAACACACCGAGATGGAGACAGTTATCAGATCTTCTACTGAGCAGCAGTACCACAATACCACGGTGTAAAAATACTTTGTTACAAAGAAAAGTTCTCCACTAAAAGTCTGATTTATGTACAGGTATAGAGGTATTGTCATCACGTGTACTTAAAGTTCCAGAAGTAAAAGTCCACATTATGCAGAATAGTCCATTTCCTGCTAACCACTTTATTATGAAGTAGTAAGAGCTTTTGAGTATTTTCTAATTGAGAATCTCTTATGATACTAAATTATATCTCAGTTCCACATGTTTGTAAGACCTTTTTGGTAAAGTGTTTCCTCTTTAAGAGGATCCTTGGGAGGACAGATCAGTCCCATAGAGGACGACAGGAGTGATGTGAAACTAAGAAATTCTGTCAGCCAGAGAGAGGTTGAGCTGTACTGTCTGACTTCCTGGTTTAGTTTGACCCCACCCACAGCATCTAAGACTTATTGGTTGTTATGCTGAATCGCAGGGTGCTGACTCCAATCTTCTAAATAATTTGTTCTTTTCAATCTCTCCTCATTACCATACAAAGAGAAAGACCTTTTCCAAAGTTATTACCATTACGGCTGTCTGAAGCTCCGCTCAGCTAGACAGACATAAAGACTGTATTACTCACCGCTTCCATAACACAGATAGAAGTTCACCAGCGTATACTGTATTTTCTGAACTTCTGCATTAGTGAAAAAACAATGCCATTTACACAAATACTCTACCTACCCACGTGGCTCTAAAATGCATCTAATGCCACATAACAATGACTTAAGTGCGTGGCTCCACCTTCAGTCATTTCTAAGGTGCATCGCCACAGCAAAGTGCTCTCTTTGTGAATATTTGAATATGGATGTCAAATTGTCTTTCTTTTTTTTGTAAAAGCACCACAGCTGTTGCTCAGAAAGCAGCTCTCCCTCTGGTCCACCCAACCTGATGAATAGAAAGAGGCAGAGAGCTCCAGAATAGCGTTTTGTTGCATGAGGCCAAACACCTCATCGCTGTTATTCAAATGAGTCTTTAAGTGCTGCAGTCGGCGCAAAGAGAGCCCCACTTACCCTGCACTCTGCCCAGAATGAGAGATTTGATGCTGTTGAATTCCACATCAGATGTCAAGTTGAAGTCCTCTCTGGCATTCTGGTCAATCTGAACAACAATGTATGCCACATATGCAAAGTTAAAAAGCTTTGAAAGCGAAGACTGTTAACGGCAGCAAATTGTCAAGGACAGGTTTTCATGGTTGTTGTCAATCGGTGTGTTAAAACAAGAGCTGTGCTGCAGAGAAGATTCAACAAATGGCTGCAAAGAAGAAGAAGTAAGCAATTAAACATGAGCAGCAAGCCTGAAGCTCAACCTCCGGTCTGTCCTGCATATTCAAATGGGATTCAGCCAAGCTGGAAACCAACAGACCTGAGAAATGCAGTGGTTCACTCTAAGTGAGGCGAGGAATCTAAGTGGAGCAGCTTTTGAGGTGTAAAATGACACTTTTTATTATAAAACTGAATGTGTGATGTATCATATGAAAACACAGACATTTGGGCCCAGGTGAATCTTTATCAACAGAACATCTACTAATGCAGATCGACCGTAGACTAAAGAAGAGAGGAAATTTAACATTTATCATTTTTATTCTACAAGATTTCCAAAAACGTTCTTGTGGTTGTTTCTGGATATTTGATGCCCCAGGCAAGTACTGAGGGGACAGATCCTTTCATTACAGTTACATTACAATTACAATTTATCATAATATAATCATTTCAGCATTAATAATCTCTGATACCCACTGTCTTATTGTGAATTGAAACTGCTGGCTGCTGTTTCTGTGTTTTGTGCCTCTGAGAGTCACACACTGCAGTCAGTGTTTTTACAGAGCCCAACAGGATGTTTTTGACAGCGAACATCTGGATTTATGGGTAAAAGCTGTTTATCAAAATGCCTGGTTTGGCCCCACTCTATTTCAGTTTCAGTGTACAGATTACTATTTATCATTCTACTCTTTTGTGTAAGAGACTTCAGTCTGGGACTCACCTGTGCACACACTTTGCTGTTGTTGATTATCATCACAGTTTGGATCATAATGTGATAATGTAGTAGTAGTGGAGTATTCGTATCCTTTGGAAGATTATTTGTTTGCAATGTGAGCATGAACCGTGGGCTCACAAAATAATAGGCAGCCAGCAGTTTTAATTAATAACATGACAACGAACATCAGCTCTAACAGCGTCCCTGTACAGCCTGCCAACAGTTTCCTCTCATTATCAGGTGCTTAGTGCAGCGTGAGCGGTGGCTTTATTTAACAACGTGATGCACAATTTTGATGTCAGTCTGACAGACTTTTAAAGGTAGCAAGCATCTGAAATGCATATCAGAACAGTTCTTCCTACTCTGGTTCACAGTATCTGTGTCTACACACATCCCTGTTTGTAAGAACAAGCTGTCTGCGTGTACCTGAACAGAGACGGCGTCTGCCAGTCTCCTGATGGTCACTGTGTGCAAACGTCCATCGGCCAAGTTCGTGACTCGGCTTCCCAGCACCTCCATGTCTCTGCTGCTGTGCAACTTGTACCTCAATTCCAGCTCATCTGGGAAAACACAAAGTAAAAATCTTGCTCTATAATAAGCACATGCAGAGAGAAAGAGTTAAACCAAAAGGGACCCATGTTTATTAAAGCTTGTTGAGAGAAACAAGTCGCAATCCTAAAAGTGTTCTCTAT